>QEOT01001383.1:49358-60811 GCA_003123785.1 Pterocarya stenoptera
ATATAAAAATATTAATTTTAAAAATATTATTATACCCGCAAAAAAAATTTAAAATTTTTGTTTAAAATATTCACTAGAGTAATATTTCAAAATATAAGAAAAAAAATATTAAATAATTCAGTTTGTTAATGAAGTGAAAGAAAAAAGTAATAACAAAAAAATAAAGAAATATTATTTTAATAGAATAGAGAGAGGATAGGAAATCATGAGATGTATGAGGTTTTTAAAAGATGAGTAAAATTTAAGAAAATTTTTTTGAGAATATGGTTTTCAACTAAATTATAGGAAATTTTAGAGAAAATAAGATGAGAATGTTTAAGTTGTTGATTTATATGTTCAACGGTATAAATCACTTTCAAGATCTTGCAAAGGAATCAGTAAGATTTTGTAGGCCACGGGACTCATGATTAGTTAATTAATTAATTAGCTAGGTAGGTAGACATACACATGATACCTGAACTTATCCTTAACTAAGATTATATTGTGGGGGGTAAAAATGTCCACAATCAGGACTCAAGAATGAAAGTCTAAAGTCAAATCAGCAAGAAGACTGGACCTAACCCGAGGTAGATTAAACGATGCCCGAAGCCCAGACTACTCTAGAAGAGTCTAGTATCGCCCGAGTAATATTTTACATTAGAATTCTAAAGATTGAGGTCTAAGCAGACCTGGTTCATAAATGAAACTTGGGAAAGAAGAGATAAGGTGTTCGAAAACTGTGTGCAGTGATACATGATCTCTTGCATCGTAGAGCACCATAATATGAGGGACCCAGTCAGCCCCTATAAATAAGACAGTCCACAGCAGATGAAAGAGGTAATAAAATACACAATATAATCAAGTTTGGCTACATGTTTTAATAGTTTTTCATATCCAATTCTAACTTTAGCATCGGAGGATCAACGGTTCTCGCGGTCCCCCCCATTTGATCCCTTGTGAGCTCTTATTTCATTATTCAGAATACATAGATGGTCACCCCTGAACGCAATCTGAAGAACGTTGCCTAGGTACGACTGTGGGGGGTAAAAATCCCCACAGTCAGGCCCCAAGGATGAAAGCCCAAAGTCAAACCAGCATGAAGACTGGGCCTAACCCGAGGCAGATTATGGGCCTAAACGATGCCCGAAGCCCAAACTACTCTAGAAGAGTCTAGTATCGCCGGAGTAACATTTTACATTAGAACTCTAAAAATTGAGGTCTAAGCAAACGCGGTTTATAGACGAAACATGGAAAAAAAGAGATAAGATGTTCGGGAACTGTGCGATGGGACTTGCGAAGTCTATAGTGATGGAGAAGTAAGCTTCCTCAAGTACGACCCAGGCCAAAAGAACACTGCATTCAATGCTGCCTGGCGGAAAGAACGCCACATTTAATGCGGCCCAAAAAGGGGGCAGGCTACATTTAATGCGGCCCAGGACGAACGACCAATCATGTTTGATGAGGCACATGCTCCGAACGCCTTGCAGGTACTCCTGACACAGACTGGCTCGATAGAGCATGACAAGAAAATTAGCTCGGTAACTAAGCGTCAGTGATACATGATCTCCTGCATCGCGGAGCACCATAATATGAGGGACCCGGTCGGCCCCCATAAATAAGACAGTCGACAGCAGGTGAAAGAGGTAATAAAATACACAATATAATCAAGTTTTGCTACATATTTTAATAGTTTTTCATATCCAATTCTAACTTTAGCGTCGAAGGATCAATAAACCCTGCGGTCCCCCATCTGATCCCTTGTGAGCTCTTATTTCATTATTCAGGATACATAGACGGTCACCCTTGGACACAGTCTAAAGGACGTTGCCTAGGTACGACTGTGGAGGGTAAAAATCCCATAGTCAGGACCCAAGGATGAAAGTTCAAAGTCAAACCAGCATGAAGACTGGGCCTAACCCGAGGCAGATTATGGGCCTAAACGATGCCCGAAGCCCATACTACTCTAGAAGAGTCTAGTATCGCCTGAGTAACATTTTACATTAGAACTCTAAAAGTTGAGCTCTAAGCAGACCCAGTTCATAGACGAAACTTGAGAAAAAGAGATAAGGTGTTCGGGAACTGTGCGATGGGACTCGGGACGTCTACAGTGATGGAGAAGTTAGCTGCCTCAAGTATGGCCCAGGCCAAAAGAACACCGCATTCAATGCTGCCCGGCGGAAAGAACGCTATATTTAATGCGGCCCAAAGAGGGGGCAGGCTACATTTAATGTGGCCCAGGACGAACGACCAATCATGTTTGATGAGGCACGTGCTCCAAACGCCTTGCAGGTGCCTTTGGCGCAGACTGGCTCAGTAAAGCATAACAGGCAAATTGGCTCGGTAACTAACCGTCAGTGATACATGATCTCCTGCATCGCGGAGCCCCATTATATGAGGGACCCGATCGGCCCCTATAAATAAGACAGTCGACAGTAGGTGAAAGAGATAATAAAATACACAATATAATCAAGTTTTGCTACATATTTTAATAGTTTTCATATCCAATTCTAACTTTAGCATCGGAGGATCAACGGACCCCGCGGTCCCCCCATCTGATCCCTCGTAAGCTCTTATTTCATTATTCAGGATACATAGACTGTCACCCCTGGACGTAGTCTGAAGGACGTTGCCCAGGTACGACTGTGGGGTGTAAAAATCCCCACAGTCAGGATCCAAGGATGAAAGCCTAAAGTCAAACTAGCATGAACACTGGGCCTAACTCGAGGCAAATTATAGGCCTAAACGATGCCTGAAGCCTAGACTACTCTAGAAGAGTCTAGTATCACCTGAGTAACATTTTACATTAGAACTCTAAAAGTTGAGATATAAGCGGGCCTAGTTCATAGACGAAACTTAAGAAAGAAGAGATAAGGTGTTCGGGAACTGTGCAATGGGACTCGCGACGTCTACAATGATGAAGAAATAAGCTGCCCCAAGTACGGCCCAGGCCAAAAGAACATTGCATTCAATGCTGCCTGGCGGAAAGAACGCCACATTTAATGCAGCCCAAAAAGGGGGCAGGCTACATTTAATGCGGCTCAGGACGAACAACCAATCATGTTTGATGAGGCACGTGCTCCGAACGCCTTGCAAGTACCCCTGGCGCAGACTGGCTCAGTAAAGCATGACAGGCAAATTGGCTCGGTAACTAAGCGTCAGTGATACATGATCTCCTGCATTGCGGAGCACCATAATTTGAAGGACCCGGTCGGCCCCTATAAATAAGACAATCGAAAGCAGGTGAAAAAGATAGTAAAATACACAATATAATCAGGTTTTGCTACATGTTTTAATAGTTTTTCATATCCAATTCTAACTTTAGCATTGGAGGATCAACGGACCCCGTAGTCCCCTCATCTGATCCCTTGTGAGTTCTTCTTTCATTATTCAGGATACATAGACGGTCACCCCTGGATACAGTCTGAAGGGCGTTGCCCAAGTACGTGAAACACGACATCAACATATATATAGAGATGATATAATTTGCTAGGGTGTGCACTTGCATACTCTCTTTAAAAAAGAAAATGATATTTGAAGTTCTAGATCGAGTATGCAAGCCCCGCTTACTCCATTTAAAAAAGTAATAATATTTGTAGTCCTATGTTGTACAATCATCAGGCACTTCTTTTAAAAAGTGAATAAATCTGAGATCCACATAAAAGAATTATTTTTTAACAGTAGACCCAACTTTTGTTCAAAGAAATTACGTGGAGCTTGTACAACCTAGAACTGAATGTAGCATTACTCCTTTCAAAATGAATGTATGCGATCTGTACACCTTAAAAACTTATCTAGCATTACGCTTATATATATAAATAAATATATATATAAATACTCAATTTAAGTATATAATGTATGCATGGCTGCTGAATTTCAAAAAGAAAAATTGAGTAATGGTAGACACAGTAGTAGAGTATACAAGCGTTGTACAATCATTTTGAAAAGAATAGGGTTCATTATTAAAAAATTAATTTTTTTTTAATGTAAATCTCGTATTTAGTCATTTTTTTTTTCAAAAAATTACACAATATATACACATTTTATAATTATAAATATCATTTTTTAAAAGAGTTTTGTGCTCTTCCTTCTAACGCCACGGCCGCGGGTTTGTTTGGCGTTAAACAACAACTGGGATTTTATGGAGGGTTCTTCTTCAAGTCAATCCAATTTTACGGAGTGGAAAAATTTTATTGCTTTATGGTAGCTAAGACCTGTGGGACTAGTGCTGCTGAGTTTCAAAAAGAAAAATATAGTGATGTTAGATATAGTCGTAAAGTGTGTAAGTATTGTACATTCTTTTTAAAAATAATAGAGTTTATTATTAAAAAATAAATTTTTTTAATGCTCATATTTATTCAATTTTTTTTAAAAAAATTACACAATATTTTAACATTTCACAATTATAAATATTATTTTTCAAAAAGTTTTGGGCTCTCCCTTCGAACGCCGCGGCCGCGGGTTTGTTTAGTGTTAAACGACAACTGGGATTTTACGGAGTGTTCTTCAAGTCAATCCAATTTTACAGAGTGGTGGAATTAATTTCTTGCTTTATGGTAGCTAAGACCTGTGGGACTAGTTTTACGTGACATTTTCCATTTTTTTTTCTAGCCTTGTATTAACGTGTTAATTTATGAAAATCACTCAAATATAAATATTTTTTAATTTTAAATCTTTAATTTTTTTATTTAATTATTACCTAATCATTATAACTTTTAAAAACTTCAAAACAAAAATAATTTTATTCAAACAATTTTTTTTTTAATATTTTATTTAATTTTTCTATCTTTTTTTAAAATCTAATAAAATATTTTATTTTAAACCATTTCACTACTATTCATAAAATTTTTAGATATTCCAAATATTCAAATGAATCCTTACCCTGCTTGGATTGAGAAATGATCTCATCTCATTTTATCTTATATCATTTTATCATTATAATTTTTTCAATTTCTAACATAAAATATAATAAACAATTTATTTTTTTCAAATTTTAAAACAAAAATAATATTAAAAATAATATTTTAACAATATTATATTTAACTTTTATTTAAACTTATCTCATCTCAACTCACTATCAAAACCGTAATGTTTATCCCGCTCATAATATAAAAAAAAAAAAAAAATTGTTACTCATTATCTCATACAACATATTTATTTTTATTTTTTATTCTTTTTAACTAATTTAATTCTCTTACTCATTATTCATATACCATATATTTGATAAGAGAAAAAAATATAATGTATGATGTATAGAGATGATATGTAAAATTTTTCATAAAAAAATGGACTTAGACGAATAAGAAAAAAAAAGAAGATTAATAATACTTTTACAATTATTTTATAATTACGAGGATAATAATGTATCATTAAACTATCCAAATTAAGAAGATATAAATGAAATAACTTCTATAAAATATTTTTTAGCACGTCTTCCTTTTTAAAATAAATAAATTATAATTTCAAAACCTAGTAAAAGCAGAAAGAAAATCAAAATTGCATGGAGCCCACGAGACTCCATAATGCTTCATCAGTTGCTTTCAGTCGCAATCTTGTCGTCTACGTAAACATTTTTTTTTTTTTGAAAATGTCGTCTACGTAAACATAAAACTTGACCCAAGTATAAAGAAAAAAAATATATAGCGTACATTGTCGGTGATGGTATATCTGAGTTGAGACCGTATCGATATTTATTAACGTACAACTTTTTTTTATAACGTTTTATAGAACTATATTTTAAATTGAAGATATTTTATAAAATAATATTACTTTTATAAGTAGTTATTTTATAAAAATATTATGAATCTAAAACATAATTGTGTAAAAGGGTTTATGGATTAGTTTGGATAGTGAGATCATTACTATTTATTAATTTATTATTATTTAATATTCTATAATTACTTTTTCATACTATTTACAGAATATCTAAAAATATATCATTATCCAAACATAATTTATATATATATCATTTTTTTAAATATAAATTAAGGATTGAAAAGCTAATGTATATTAATTTCTCTCTCCTTCTCACTCTCTCTCTCTCTCTCTCTCTCTCTCTAAAAGTATTAAGTTTATGTTTCTCAAATAATTTCTATTCCTAATCCCATGGAAAACTTTCAATAACACTTTTGCAGGAGCTATTCTCAAATAAGGAACGGTTCATCTTAGAATCCACTTTTCATAAGGATTTTAATTTGTTTGCTTAAAATTTTGGCTAAGTGAGCCGAGAGTCAGCTTGATTTCGTTTAGGTACCGTTTGGATAATGAGATGAGTTGAAATGAAAGTTAAAAGTTAAATAAAATCTTGTTATAATATTTTTTAATATTATTATTATTTTAAAATTTAAAAAAATTGAATTATTTTTTATATTTTGTGTAAAAATTTAAAAAAATTATAATGATGAGATAAAATAAGATGAAACACTTCTACTATCTAAACGAGTAATGTTTGTTGTTCAGTTCATATCATTATAAAATGTTTGGATTCCTTTTATACAATTTTTTTTTAAAAAAGAAAATGGACCTAAAATGATAGAAAACTTCTAAATCATGGGCATAGGATTAGAGAACAGGTCCCTGCAACCCAATTTGTATTCTTTTGACTAATTAGCTGTTGAGAAAATGGAAACCTAAGAAAGGAAGGAAGATGGTTGGACAAGAAGCTAGGGCCATGTCCTATGCTTCTAAGTTCTGGCTGATAATGGGCTAACATTCAAGGCCATGCTTCTAAGTTCTGGCTGATAATGGGCTAACATTCAAGGCCATGTCCTATGCTCCCAAACTGCAGATTTGCAGTTCACACACTCCACTTTAACAAGAAGAGAAATGCTTTGGGTTCCCAAGCTATGTCTTTATCTTTTTCTTTTTTACTTGGTTATTAAGGAAATATTTTTTAATGATATTGTGAATTTTTTTTTTATCTTTTTTTAAAATATTTATGATGATTAACAAACTACATGAAAAAAAGAAAATAATAATAAAAAAGTGAAATATACATTTGGGACACATCTTCGAGTCACTTTTTCGGTGACTGCAGTAGAACTTTAACAAGAAATAACACTTTTAAATTCATGTGTATAACATTTACATGAATGAATATTTGAGGAAAAATGGATTTAGATTTATATTTTTTTAATTGAAATCCTTTGTTTAGATTATATATTAAAATTTGGATTTGAACATAGATAGTGTGCTCTATATATAACTGGCTTGAGATAGAAATTCAAAGATAGAGTAATGTTATTCTAAGGCTTCAAATTTTAGAATTTATCTTATAAATAAATTATGTCAAGCAAGCAGTGCGTAATGTAGAGGTCTTAGAATAACAGTATTCTAATTCTTTGAATCTTCACTAAAGTTAAAAAACTTTGTTGGCTTTTCAAAATTTTGGATTTGAAATTAGTTTGATTTGAAATTCAAAGACAAAATTAAATCTAAATCCAGATTTTTCTACCAAAATGCAACCTTGACTGATTTCATTAAAATGTTAAAAAGAAAGAAGAAAAAGGAAATAAAGAGCAGTGAACATAGAAAGGGAATATATTTGACTTGTATTCAATAATTAACCTAATAATTAAGAATTAACAAAAAATTATAATCTCCATGAAATATTTTTAACTGGTTTTTCCTAACAAAGGAAAGAAAATGGACCATATTGATTTTGTTGTTCCTTAAATATAAGATTCTGTAAGGTTCAAGTTACTGTGCTACCAAAACCAAAAATTCAGAAACACTCAACAACAAAATTGACTGAACAAGATTTCATTAGTAAACATTGTAGAGAATATTCGAGGAATTCTCAACCTCTAAACAGACTCTTAAAGCTCTCAAGATTATTCACCCCGAACCATTATTTCTACCTCTACTTTTATAGAAGCAGATGGCCAACTAACTTCTAAAACAATCGTATGAAATCAAAACACAGGAATACAAAATGTAAAACGCATCTATCTATTTACATCATAAAACGCAATGTTTTACTAAATCTCTAAACGTAGTGTCTAAGAAAGCAAACGCAACACTTCTCTGAAGATTAAAACGATTCGTTTCATTAAACTCTTCATTCCTTCAACTGCCGTAACTGACTTCTTTACGCTTCATAACAGACTTCCACTGCTTCTCTGGTCTTTACCACTTCAAGGCCTCTGCTAGAAACCCATGACAATCTCCACCACTTCAAGGCCTTACCCACAAGGCACCCGTGACAATTATTGCAAGATTGTTCCCACTAAGTGTGGATACAAGGATCTGAGTTTCCATAGCAGTTCCCAAGAACTNCAAATTCTCCTTTAAAAGAGAAAGTACCTCATCACGAGACTTAAGTTGTTGATCTACTGCAGCATTAGCAGTAGTGCCTGGAACATAGGTCAACAACTTAAGGGGGCAGATGCCATAAAGTGCTTGAAATGGAGTCATGCCAATGTATGGAAACCAAGCACTCCAATTCTTTGGCTTGGTTCCAATGTATGATCTCAAATAGCCTTCTACACACTTATTCAAAGCTTCTGCTTGGCCATTTGATTGGGGATGATATGCTGAAGTGAAGGCTAAATTAGTTCCTTGCATCTCAAATAATTGCCTCTAAAAATTGCTAGTAAAGACTACATCACGATCAAAAACTATAGTCTTAGACAACCCATGGAGCTTAAAAACTCTAGCAAAAAACACCTCAGCTACCTTGCTAGCTGTATAAAGGTGTGCTATAGGAAAAAAGTGACCAAACTTGGTCAATCTGTCTACTACAGTGAGAATAACAGTCATTCCAATGGAACATGGAAAGCCTTCAATGAAATCCATTGCAATATCCAGCCAAGGGGTCTGAGGAATGGGTAATGGTTGCAACAGACCTGCTCGATGTGTCGTTTCATGCTTATTCCTTTGTCAAGTTTGACAATCCCTCACAAACTTTCTGATATTCTTTCTCATACCAGGCCAATAAAAATCTATTCGTGCCTTTTGTAGTGTTTTATGATATCCAACATGACCTACTTCTGAGTTGTGATGGATATATTGTAGAATCTTCTGTTGAAAAGGGGAAGAAGGCACTATAACCAGCTTACCTTTCCTCAACAAAAAGCTTTGTTGAATCGAGTAATCTTTAGAAACTGGATTGCCTTGCTGTAAAGCCGTGATAATATTGCAGATCTCACCAGAAAGAACATAACTTTGCTTAAGCTCATCCACCTAAATAGATGTAGGAAAGGATATGAGAGCTAATGTAGCTGTCTCATCTATCATCTTCTGTGAAAGAGCATCTGCTGCTTTGTTTTTCTTGTCCTTCTTATATTTAATCTTGAAATCATATCCCATGAGCTTGGAAATCTACTTCTGCTGTGCTTCAGTTGCTGCCTTCTATTCTAATAAATGCTTTAATGCTTATTGGTCAGTTTTGATTTTAAAAACCTGACCAAGGAGGTATGGTCTCCATCTTGCCACTGCACATACCAAAGCTAAAAGTTCATTCTCGTATGTGGAAGTAACAAGGCCTTGCCCTTTAAAGCTTTGCTGAATAAAGCTATTGGCTGACCCTCTTGCATCAAGATAACACCCAGCCCCACGCCTAAGGTATCACATTCAATGGTGAACTCTTTAGAAAACTCTGGTAATCTCAATACAGGAGGCTTGGATACTGCATTCTTCAATTGGATAAAAGCTTATTCAGCCTGTTTATTCCAAGAAAATGAGTTCTTCTTCAACAATCCAGTAAGTGGTAAAGCTGTTGAGCCATAATGCGTGATGAATTTTCGATAGTAACTTGTAAGGCCCAAAAATCCCCTCAATGCCTTCACTGTTTTAGGAATTGGCCAATCAATCATTAAGGAAATCTTGGCTGGATCTGCTTCACACCTTCCCCCGAGATAATATGGCCCAAATAGTCAATTTCAGTCACTGCAAATCTGCATTTAGATTTCTTAGCAAATAAAGTATGCTGCTGCAAAACAGTCAAAACTGTCTTAAGATGTTCCAAATGCTGAGAAAAATCTAGGTTTAAAAATCTTGGCTATAAACCAAGATGTCATTGAAAAATACCAAAACAAATCTTCTAAGAAAAGGCTTGAAGATATGATTCATCAATCCTTGAAATGTAGTAGAAGCATTGGTAAGCCCAAATGGCATTACCAAGAGCTCATAATGGCCTTCATGAGTTCTAAATGTAGTTTTTGAAACATCTCCCTCCTTCATCCTTATTTGATGATACCCTGATCTTAAGTCAAGTTTTGAGAAAATCTTGACTCTATAAAGCTCATCAAGAAGTTCATCAATGATAGGTATTGGAAACTTGTCTTTGATGGTTTCATTATTAAGGGCCTGGTGGTCAATGCACATTCTCCAACTACCATCAGCTTTTTTCACCAACAACACATGTGAAGAGAATGGACTTTGGCTAGGCCTTATAGCTCCATTGCTGAGCAAATCTTCTACTATCTTCTCAATTTCAAATTTTTGGTAATGAGCATAACGATAAGGTCTCACTGAAACTAGTTGAGCACCATCCTTCAATACAATCTGATGATCAAATTCTCTAGGTGGGGGTTAAGCCTACTGGTTCTTCAAAGACATCTTTAAACTAGCCCAATAACTCTTAAACTTCACTTTGCAATTGTTTCTCAACTACATCACTTCCCACAGAAATTATCTGCAGCAACCACCTGTGTTGCCTCACAAAAGAGGATTTCAATAGATTTAATCCAGGTTGTACTGTAACTGGATCAGAAGCTAAGCCTTGTAAGGCAAGCTTTCTTCCATTCATCACGAACTGCATGGTCATTTTGGTAAGATTCCAATGAATAGTCCCCAATGTTTTCAACCATTGGACACCAATACAATATTACAACCTCCCAAATTTATTACATGAAAAGGAACCAAAAACTTGGTACCTTGAATGCTAATATTCTCTTCACATCTGCCTTGGCTAAATATGTTAGCACTATTAGCCACCTTCACTTGAAGACCGATATCTTTGCTCACCTTCCATTTTGCTGCCTCAACCACCAATGGATCTAGGAAATTATGAATACTTCTTGAATCCACCAAGATGTCCATAGAAAGTGAACCAATCTTGCCCAACAACTTCATTGCATTACTGCTAGTACAACCAGTAATTGCATTAATAGAAACCTCAAGCTCTTCAGACTCGTTGTCAATCACTGCCCTAGCTTTTGGTATCATCTCTCCATTCTCTTGTTCTTCTTCATCCTCTACACTACTATCCCCATACAACAAATAAACCTTTGGATTTTTACAAAGATGATTGGGATTCCACTTCTCATCAAAGTGGTAACAAAGCCTTTTTTTTCTTTTTTCATCCATCTGAGCAGAAGTAATCTTTCTCACAGGTACCATGCTTTTCTGTCATTTAGTAGTTAGGTCACCCCATGGTCAATAGGCCACTTCTCACTATAATGCCCAGTCTGCTTCCAAGGTTTTCTCGAGGCTAACACATATTCTTCCTGCATTTTGGCCAAGCCAAAAGCAAC
>QEOT01001384.1:543-45464 GCA_003123785.1 Pterocarya stenoptera
GTTATAACTTAATTAATTCCATTTGTTCAACTAATTCACCCCAAAACTTAATATTCTATACCTTGCAAAATATTTCATTGACATTTATGATATTACGTACATGCTGATTGCTATATACACGCGGATTAAGATTCTTAATTTTGATGAAGTACTCGGCCTGATCATGATGCTATGATATATATATATATTTATATAAAAGGCTTGCAACTATAAATGTTGATAAAGTGACACCATTCCATTGATTGATTTAAAAAGGAATGATATGAATATCATTATAAATATGTAATAATTAATATTGAATAAATAAATAGAAGATTTTGTTAGCGATTAATAAATAAAAAGATCATATCCATTAGTTTTTTGGTCGGATATATTTTGGTGATTTTCTTTTACTAAATTTAAATCAATTTATAAAAAGAACTGTAATATAATTGAACTCAATTTCTGAAACATGAAATAGTTACCAACTCAGCTTTTCCCACTTTCATCGCATGGTCATATTATCTGGATGTCGGCACTATTTTTTTTAACTCTTTTCAGCTGGTCGTTTGTGAGACCCACAAATAAATCAATTTAAATAATCACATTAATATTATCACACAATCTTCTAGATGCATCTCAACAATGAACACTATATCTAGAACTGTATCTCAGCAAATTATGCAATAATGCTAGCTAGCTAGATGTCAAACATCATGTTTTCCATGTGCATGTGTTTATTAGATTCTCATGCATGATCATAAAAATATATATATATATTATTAAAAGTATTGCATGTTTCTTTTTGCATAGATGATTAGTTGTAGTTCATGTGTTGCGTGGTGCATTGAAATTCTAACACTTATTTTAATTCTAATACTTATTTTTTAAACTAATTTTTTTCTTCTAATTTATTTTTGCAGTTTCTTTGATTGTGATATGGATCATAGACCTAGTGGAGACGATCGTCCACAAGGGGATGTGGCGGATGCCAATGCTACATCTCCTACACCAGTGGGTACTTCTACCCCTAGAGCCACATTTAGGGCAGCCACATCTTGTGCGAGTAGTCGACTCCCACTCCCAATAGATATAGAGGGTGAGGATGAGGATATGTTTAACCAAGAGGAGGAGATGCCCATTGAGCATGAGCAACCACAACGAGCTTCTAAAAAACGGTCGTGGACATGGGAGCATTTCACCAAAATTCCTGGTGAAATTGCAAACCCGTTGGCAAGATACCACTATTGTGGTCAACTTTGTAAATGTCATTCGAAGAAGCAGGGCACCAGTGTGATGATAACACATCTTCAAGGTTGCCAACGATATAAGATCGCGAAGGGATTGACAAACACTGATCAGATCAACCTCAGTTACGAAACTTCTACGGCCACTGATGGTACACAGGCTAAGAAACTGGTCATCCCTCAATACAGTGAGAAGATGTTGAGGGAGATGCTTGCAGAGATGATAATTACTGATGAGATGCCCTTTACCACAGTCGAAAAAAGAGGCTTCCGAAAGTTTCTAAACTTTGTTGAGCCACGCTTTCCAATTCTATCACAGTATACGGTGATGCGAAATTTTATGAAAAGGCATGTGAAGGACAAGGCAGAGATGAGGAAGATATTTGTTACCACTGGCCAGAGAGTGTCATTTACCACTGACACATGGACGTCCATACAAAACGTCTACTTCATGTGTATCACAGCACACTACATTGACAGTAAGTGGAATGTGCATAAAAGAATTATTGGCTTCAAAGAAATTGTGGATCATAAAGGTGCATCTATTGGGGCGAAGATAGATGATTGTATAAAGGATTGGGGGATTCGAAAAGTGATGTGCATTACAGTTGACAATGCTAGTGCCAATGAAACAGCAATTGATTGGTTTAAGCGAAACACGATGGTGAACGATGATGTCATTCGAGACCACGACTTTATTCATGTTCGGTGCTCTGCTCATATCATCAATCTCATAGTTGTTGAGGGGTTAAAAGAGGTTGATGTTTCCATTACCCGAGTCCGCAACATTGTACGATATGTGAGGGGTTCCCCCCAAAGGCTTGCCAAGTTTAAGGCAAGCAAAAGATCTTCAGATTGGATGCTCTAGTATGTTGTGCTTGGACGTTCTGACTTGATGGAACTCTACATACATGATGTTGGATGTGGCACAGAAGTACCAAAGAGCGTTCGAGCGGATGGAGGTCGAGGATGGAGGCCTGAGATATGCTTTGTTGGAGCCAGCAGGACAGGGGCTCGGTGTGCCAGACACACATGATTGGACTAGTGTGAGGTACTTTGTTCAATTTTTGTAAGTTTTTTATGAGATAACCATGAGGATATCTGGATCTAAATACACAACTACAAATTTGTATTTCATCGAGCTCTCGGAGCTTCACTTCCACTTGGAAAATAGTTGTGCTGACTCTAGGGGATTGTTATCTGCTATGGCTATGAGGATGAAGACTAAATATGATAAATATTGGGGGAATATTGAGAAGATAAATAGATTTCTATTTGTGGCTGTGATCCTTGACCTCCGATATAAGTTGGCCGTTCTAGAATTTTGGGTAAATTCCGTCCTCGGGGCAGTGAAGGCTGTAGAGTTTATTACAATGCTTAAAAGTGATATTGATTACCTATATCATCACTACAGCAATAGCTGTCAACCATCATCCGCAGCTGGTAGCTCCTCACATTCGAGGCCAACGGGATCGACAGTTTCCTTAGATGATACTGACCCATCTAGACTTGGGCTTACACGCCATCGTATTATGCAACATTATCATCAACTCATTGCAACGAGGAATATTATGCAATGTATATCTGAGGTTGAACGATACTTTATGGAAGCTGTCGATGCACCTAGTGATGTATTTTAGTTGCTAACTTGGTGGAAGGTTAATTCCACCAAATATCCAGTCCTTTCTCGTATAGCCCGAGATGTTCTAGCCATTCCTATCACTACAGTTGCCTCAGAGTCGGCATTTAGCATTGGAGGTCGCGTGTTGGTTGCTTATCGAGTTCATTGTCACCGTCAACCATGGAGGCTCTCGTTTGCACACAGAATTTGATCAGTAAAACGCCCATTGGACTAGATACTATTGGCGTTGATGCAGAGAGCTATAGGCTTGAATCAGGTAACTTTATAAGTTTATATGCCTTTAGATGATTAATTAATTATTTTTAATGTTTCTAACTTCTACTTCTTATGATTTTATAGACCTAATTGTGAATCCTAGCATTATTTCCGATGACTGAGAGTCGGCGATGGACACCCTTTGACAGTTGAGAGATTATGAACTATGGAGAACTCCATTTCTTGGTATACATCAAATTCTACTTTTACTGCTAGCAATTTTTTATTATCAGTTTTTTTCATTTATTGATTGCTACTTTTTATCTTCATTTCAGGCATGACCAATGGACAATTGATATTTGAGTTAACTTCGCATTTTATATTTAATATTTATGTAGTTATCTTTAAAAGCTAAGTCAATGTTGTTATAATGGGACTATAATCTGTATGTAATCTATATGCCGTATGGGACTGTAAAGTGTAATCTATATGGGATTGTAATATGTCGGATTTACAGTGTTTTTACCCTTTGAATTGTAAGTTGTGCTATTGTGTTTTAAATTGTTTTAATGTGTTAATAAACTTTATTTTAATCATGATTATATTTTTACACTTTAGATATGATTAGTTTATTAATAAATAGTTATGGTTTACTTCTAAATATTTTGGGGATAATTCTATTATCTAGTATTAAACTTTATAGTTTGTAATAGTAAATAAGGTACGTACAAAATCTCAAAGTGTCTATAGGTGTGCATTACATCAATTACATTTGCATCTTGACAAAAATTAATGGTTTGATACGAGCCCTTTAGAATGGCCAAAAGATGTTCTTTTATTTCACATTGAATTTGTTGGTAGCAGCTATTTATTTTACATTTTTTTTGCTATACATTCAGGAGTCGGAGTGGTTGGAGCTCCAAGTACTGATTGGAGGTCGGAGCTCCGAGTATAGATCGGAACTCCGATCAGAGTTCGGAGCTCCAACCTCCGATCGAAGTCGGACTCCGACTCCGATCGGAGTCGGAGTCCGAGTTCGGAAATGCCAACTCCGACTTCGTAGGAGTCGGAGCTCAGCCCTAGTCACATGCAAAAAGGATGGAAGTGACATAATGAAAGTGTGACTCAACTACTCTTTTTTTTTTTTTTAAATAACCTGATGAACTTTTCATTAAAATTCCGTCTTACAACTTGGAAAGCATCCCACAATGAGGGCCAGGACCTCTTCTATCCAAACTAGTTCTTCTCCTAACTCTAATGCTTTCTTTGCTAAAGTATGAGCTACTGTGTTTTTTTTTTTCTACTAACATATTGAATAAACCAATTTGTCCTATGTCTAAAATGAAACTTGACATTATCAATGATAGAACTAAAATCAAGAACAGCTTCTTCCTTACTCTGTACAGCCTCAACGACTTCCTTTGCATCACCCTCAAAAATAGCTTTTTGAATATTAAGTTTTGAGCACAATTCAACTGATTTCCTTAAGGCCAAGCTTTCTGCAACAGCTGCATTCACCACATTTATCTTGAGATTACACACAACCACCAAAGCCTCTCATTCTTCATCCCTTATAATGATACCAAGCCCCATTCTTTTTCTTTTTACATCTAAAGAGGCGTCCCAATTAACCTTAACAAAACCCCCTTTCTGGTTTCTTCCAAGCCTCCAGTACCTGCACTAAGTTCCTTTGTTGTGCCTCACTCTGCCTGCTTTGATGAGCTTGAGCCTGTACTTCTTGGAACTCTTGTAAGCCTGCCCTTGTAGCAATAAAGGAGCTTTTGGGGCAGTCCAATCTCTTTTGAAAGATCCATTCATTTCTCCTTAGCCAGACCTTCCTTAGCATCACTGCCATCTCTTCTAACTGGTTCTTGTTGCGTCTGCATCTGAGTTGCTCCCAAAGTTCCCTGAAATCCACCTCTGACCTAGTCCATTTCTTGACATAGCTTGCATCATTACCCCATAAATCATTTTTGCAGGACACTCCCACAGAACATGTATAAGTGACTCTTCATCTGCATCACACATAGGGCATCTTTTGTCCATTATTACCTTTCTTTTATGTAAATTTACTTTTGTTGGCAGCAAATTGTTTGTGGCTTTCCATAAGAAAAGCTTTGTCACACCTGGTACCTCGAGATCCCAAATGCTCTTCCATATGTCATCCCCTTTCTTCTCTGCTGAACTCTCTCCTTTGCTTCTCTCTTTTAACTCCAGGTGTAAAAAATATGCACTTCTGACTGTGAACATCCCTTTCTTAATTGGCTCCCAACATATCTTGTCCTTTGCTCTACCTTTGCTCAAAGGCATACTAAGGATCTGTTCATCTTCTTCCTCCGAGAATATAGTTCTTATTATTGTTTCATTCCACTCTCCCTTCTGGTTGTCAATCAACTCTTCAACTTTTGCATCCTTTTGCAGTAGAGACACTGGGGACTACACAGCAAAGGAAGTTGGTCTAGGCAGCCATTTTGAGCCCCATATATTAATCTCTTCCCATCCCCCACTTTCCACCTAAGTCATTCTTTCAAAAGGTCCCTGGCAGGCCAAATACTCCTCCATACCAGAGATGGTTGAGCACCCAGCTTAGCATCCAAAAAATTTCCAGTTCTGAAATATTTTTCTTTAAGCAAAACTGCTGCCAAGGACAGAGGGTATTTGAGTATCCTCCACCCTTGTTTAGCAAGGAGTGCAACATTAAAACTCTCCAAGTCCCTAAACCCCATTCCCCCTCTACATTTCTGTACACTCATTTTTTCCCATTTCCTCCATACCATCCATCTCCCCTCCCGCTGACTTCCCCACCAGAACTTAGAAAGCATAATATTGATTTCCTTGCACAGTTTAATGGGGATTTTAAAAACACCCATAGTGAAAGTTGGAATAGACTGTAGAACAGCCTTGATAAGCACTTCTTTTCCAGCTTGGGACAAGAAAGTATTCTTCCAATTAGAGATTTTCTGCCATATCTTCTCCTTGAGGTTTCTGAAAGTGTTGAACCTTTATCTCCCTACCATGGCAGGAAGTCCAAGGTGTTTTTCATAAGTGCCACATACAATTGAATTCCCAGCTTTCTTAATTGCCTGCTTGTCTGCCAACTGAGTATTTTTGCTGAAGAAAATAGAAGTTTTTCCTTTATGAAGGAACTGTCCAGAGGCCTTTTCATAAACCAGCAGAATTTCTTGGATTTTCCTCCATTTCTCAATCTTAGCTCTTCCAAATAAAATACAATCATCTGTGAAGAGCAAATGATTGATACTAGTTCCTCCTTGAGCCACTTGCATCCCTCTTGTGAGCTTAGCATTCTCATAATGATCAAACAAACAATGAACAGATAAGGTGACAAAGGGTCACCTTGTCTCAACCCTCTAGATGGCATAAATTTAAGTCCAGGTTCCCCATTGATCTACACTGAGAATGAAACAGTTTTAACACATTTCATCACCAAATCTGTCCACTGTTTACAAAAACCAAGTTTGGTTAAGACAGCCTCCGAAAATTCCCACTCCACACGATCATAGGCCTTAGACATGTCTAATTTCATGGCCATGCTTCCTACTTTCCCTTTCTTTCTACTCTTCATTGAATGCAATAGCTCGTATGCTACCATGGCATTGTCATTAATTAGTCTACTAGGCAGGAAAGCACTTTGAGAGAGAGGAAAATAACTTCATATAAGACATGTTTGAATCTATTGGAGATAGCTTGGACACTGTTTTATACATTACATTACACAGACTTATAGGTCTATACTCAGTAACTTTTTTGGGGTTCACAGTTTTAGGGATCAAAGCTAAATAGGTATAATTGAGGCTAGGATCAATAGGGTTACCATTCAGAATGTCTAGTGCAGCCCTACACACTTCTTTAGAAACTACACCCCAATAGTTTTGGTAGAAGCATGGTCCAAATCCATCTGGACTAGGGGCTTTTAAAGGGGCCATTTGTTTCACTGCTTCCTCCACTTCTACTGATGTGAACCTTCTAGATAGCCTCTCATTCATTTATGTAGTTACCCTTCCCCTCATTACCACAAGGCACCTTTCAATCTCATCTTGGCTTGGGTTTGTAGTTTGAAACAGCCTGCCAAAAAACTTCATAAAGGTTTCTTCCACCTTCATGAAGCCAGTAAAAATTCTATTGTTTTCATCTTCCACTTCATTTATAAATTCATTTTCCTTCTTTGGTTGGCACAAGCATGGAAATACTTAGTATTCCTATCTCCATGCTTGTACCAATTTCTCTTTGCCCATTGCTTCCACCAAAGATCCTCCTTCTCTAATGCTAGGTGTAGCTCTTTAGAGACCTTTCTGATTTCCTCCACATTATTCCCACTTTCCACAGCTTGTAAGTTTTGTAGTAACTTGGTTTTTGTCTCTACTTCCTCCCCGTGCCTTTGCTTCCTATTTTTATTCCACCTCTGAAAAGCTTTTATGCTATTATCCAAAAAACTAGTAACCTTTGCACAGCCTCTCCAGGCCTTTTTTAAAATCACTTCACATTCTTCTTCTAAGGCCCAACTAGCCTCATATTTGAAACCCCTTTTCCTCTGCCTTGCTTGCATCCTTGTACCTTAATATGGACTAATAGTGGCTTATGATTAGAAGTTTTAGCCACCATCACTTCCACCCATGCCTCAGAATAAGTGCTCATCCATTGAGGGTTCGCCACAACTCTATCTAGTCTTTCTTTAGTAAAGGTTGCATCTGTGTGGGAGTTGCTCGAAGTGTACTTGTCACCCCTCCATGCCAGATCATACAGGTTTCCATCTCTCATTACTTCTCTAAACATTTCCATTTGATTTTCAGGTCTAGCCTTACCTCCCCACTTCTCATCATTAGTAATGATTTCATTAAAGTCTCCTACTATACACCAGCCCTTATTGCCACTGGGTTTCATAGTTTTCAGCAAACACCATGCTTGTTTCCTCGTCATAGTTTGAAGTGGGCCATAGAAACAAGTTAACAGCCATCTAATTTCCCATTTTCCTCCAATCCATGCATTGATATGCCTTTGGGAATAGTTTACAATTTCCAGTTGCACCTCATCCTTCCAAAACAGGGCTAAACCCCCCCTTTCCCAGCTGCATCCACTCCAAAACATCCATCACACCTCAGTCTTATTCTTATTCTATCACATTTCTTGATATTAAGCTTAGTTTCCATGATGAAAACTATATTAGGTTTTGACTTCTCTGCCATAGAGCAAAGATCTTGAACTGTCCGAGGGTTCCCCAACCCTCGGCAGTTCCAACTCAAGAGTTTCATAATAATTGGTGGGGCTGTATCACAGCCTCCACCAACTCAATAGGTTTTCCAACCAAACCACACACTTTCCTCCTCTTTCCTATCTTGTCACCACCAATTTCTTCCACCATAGCCCTACCCCTTTGTTTTTGTGTCTTCTTTATTAAATCTACCCCTTTTGTTTTTTGTTTAGCCCGAGCCCTCCTTTTCCAACCCTCCTCTTGACTACCTCCCTATCCACCACCAGGATGCCTTCTTCCTCTACTTCTTCCTCAGGGTTTTTCTCCCCCACCATAGACTTGAATTACACTTCAACTTCCTGCAAAGCTTTGTCTCCCCTATCAATGAGGTCAACTTCTCTATTCCAGCCTACATCTAAGACACTATCCCCTACTAACTCCCCTCCCTCATTTGATTTTTCACTCACCCCATTTTTACTTTCTTGACTTTTGTCACTCACTCTTGTCCCTCCCTCATTACTTTCCCTTTCCCTCCTGTTCTCTACTACATTTTGCCCCCCTTTTACTCCATCTTGAGATAAGTTTTCCTTTTCATTTCTCCATCTACTTCCTTTTTCATTTCTCCTATACCTATTGTTAAACAACCTGTTTCTTTGAGGTTGTGCTACCCTCATCCATTGACCATACTGGTTTCCTTCTCCTATCGAGCTCCCCTCCCCATTGCATCCAAAGGTCTCATGGTAAATGCAGCCACACAAGAAGCATATTCTTGACATCTTCTCATAGCTAAAAGGAACCCAGAGGTTGTTTCCCTTAATTGTGAGTGTTCTTCCTCTTGCCAGAGGATGAGTTATATCCATGTGGATTTGAACTCTCAGGAACTTCCTCCATCTGCTTCCATCTTCCTGCACATCTACCTTCTCCACCCTTCCCACCGTATCCCCTATTTGCTTCCCTATCTCTTCTGTCATGCATGATAGTGGGAGATTGTGGAATCTCACCCAGAAACTCTATGAGTGAAACTCAACTTGGTTGAGGGGAAGCAGTTGGTTGTCGAACAACCATGGTCTTCCCGACCATACTCTTTGTTTATCAGTAATATTATCAAACATAATAGTGAAGGCATTCGGGCTCACCTCAGTAAACACAGCCTCCTTACTGATTCTCCAAATTTTTCCTAAAGTGGTTTCGAGCAGCCTCCTCAGCTGCTCTGGTACTTCATCATCAATCACGATCTCCTTACTCTCCTCGTCTAGCAGCCTCAACTCCTTCCATTTTTCCTCTAAATCCTCCATTCCTCCTTAGCAGGCACTAGAATTTCCATTGAAAACTGGCGTTCCCTGGTTGCTTTCCACTCCTTCCGTCGTAGTTTACGTCCCCCTCTATGATGGCAGTTGTCAGCTGGAGCCACCTTCCTCGCACTACAGGGGCCACCTCTCTAATTCCTTTGCTACCGTTATAACCACCTCTCACATTCCACTCACTCCTCCACCTCTTTTCAGAGAGAAAAGAGAGTATACTTTTTTAGTTTCATCACTCAACTACTCTTATTAAAATAGGACTTAGCTACTCTAAATAAGGAAATAGACATCTCTAAAAGGAGTTGATCTATAAATCTTGACACCCTCTACTACTTTTCTACACATAGAAACAGACTCTTTAGATTTTCTCTCTCCATGAAGAATATGTCTTTTTCAACCTACCTCAAAATTCTAATTTTTTTCATTTTATTGAAATATATGTAAGGTCACGAGAGACTGTATAATCATCAAATATAGTGATTTTCACCTAAAACAACCCATAGACGTAGGATTTATGCTGAATTACATAAATCTTTGTATCTTTAGTTATATTTTATATACTTTATTTATTATTTATTTTAGAGATGAGCATTGATAACCGTATCAAATGCTCAAACCATCATTGTGGGTCGTTCAATAGTATTGTTGGACTTTGGTCACGCTAGAAAAATGCATTAACAGTTTAGTGTCGTCAGGATCGACAAACCACTCTTTTTACAACAGGTCACATGACCCAATGAAAAGTCAGACAATGTAATCTGTAATGGAAGCATTGTATGTGTTGCATGTATTTTATTTTATTAATATTAAATTTCTTATTTTTTTTTTACATGAATTTGGTTAAAAAAACGTAATTAGTTGTTTATAGTTTTAGTTATTTTTGACATAAAATGTAGTTTTCCATTTTCATATATGCTTATTATTATGAGCAATGTTCAATATTTTGAGATTTATTTCATTCCCTTTTTAATGTTTTTAACACTACTTTTTGCTTAAAAAATTAAGAAAATAGTCTTTTAAAAAAATTTGTTTTTGCAAAATCTGGTTATGTTCAGATTTTTGGAGTTATTTGTTTGAGTATATGCTCGAGTCATAACTTGAGTTAGTTTCGTTTGTTTTTACAAATGAAATGAGATGAATTGATATTAAAGTTAAAAAATTGAATAAGATATTATTAAAATATATATTTTTAATATTATTTTTGTTTTGAAATTTAAAAAAGTTAAATTATTTATTTTATTTTATATAAAAATTTAAAAAAATTATAATGATAAAATGAAATAAGATAAATTAAAATGAACTGTAAAAAAAAACGAGCCATTGGGAGGGGTAGCTAGGCGGCATTTGACACCAGGATCCAAGTTTGGCTATACCGAGTAGTCGAACTCGACAAAACTTTACGGGCTCTTCTTGCCTCTCTGAAACCAGACCCTCTCTCTCTAGAAGTTCTCTCGTCTGAACGCAGCGGGGGGAGGGGGAGCTTCGGCTCCCTCTTCCCTCTCCTCTCCTCCCTCTCTAACATCGGCCCTTTGTCTCCGATGATTTTCGTTTTGGTTTTGTGTTTTTTCAGCTTTCGGCGAATAAAAGGGACTAGCCGATCCGAGCTCTTCCTGTCTTCATCCTCCAACACGCTCACCTCCAGGAGACGCCCATGGCGATGATCTGTAAAACCCTTTCTTGCGGTCTCCTCTGGAATGGCGCGTTGCCCGCACGCGCGGGACGTAAGGTTCGGAGCTAGCCGGCGTTTGGGCTTCACGCATCACCTAGGAGTTCTCTGACGCTGCTACACGTGGCGGTTTCAGAACCGGCGTCTCTGAATCCTCTCAGCTCGTCCATCGGTTTCTCCTTGTTCTGTGCACTGGTTTCCTTTACAGTGTTTAGTGTATTTTCTTTTGAATGTATCTAGATCTAGGAAAAAAGCAGAAAAACCCATAAATGTAGTGCCCATTCGGACTGGGTCTGAATGTTGTTTCCTCCCCCTCCGCGTAGGCGGAATTGGTGGGCGTTTTCCTCCTCCCGTTTATTGGGTTTGGAGTCTTTGTTTGGTGGGTTCTGGTTCCTCTGTCTAGAACAGAGGAGTGGTATTCTCTTAGACGTAGATCTGTAGAGATGCCTTGTTTGGACTAGGCCTTGCCAGTCACGATGGTGTACTGGGATACTCCTAACGCTTGTACTGACTTATTTTTAAGTCAACTTGTAAGTCCTCTCTCTTTAATGGAACGAGATTTGCTGTTATCAAAAAAAAAAAAGAGTAGTCGAACTCGCACCCCCAATGAACAATCTTAATTAAAATAGCTCATGATCATCTCCCACACCATAAGTAGTACGCTACCTTCTCAAATTCGTTAAATGAATACTGTGGTTGGATTAAATCCTAATAACCTACAATGACAGATTCTTACTAGGACTGCAACATCCTAGTGGGTGATTGCAATTAATCCCAACAATTATCGCAATAAAATATATAACATATAAATATTTTTGGTTGCTCAGGTTTAGACCAGTTTTGGATTTATTTCTTTACCAGCTAATTCAGGCTTCGTTTATTTATATAGTTGAAATGAAAAATTTGTGAATAGTATTGAAATAATTTGTAAAAATAGTTAAATTATTTGAATTAAGATGTTTTATCAGATTTTGATAAATGAGAAAAAAACAATCGAATAAAAATATTATAAAATTAAAATATTATTAAAATATAATTTTTATTTTAGGATTTGAAAAAATTGAATTATTTTTTATGTTTTGTTTGGAAGTTTGAAAAAGTTGTAATGATTAGATGAAAAAATTTAAAATTTTGAAAATAAAAAATGTTTGTATTTAAATACTATTTAAATGTTGAGATGAGATACATGGAATGAGATAGATTGATATCTATTAAACCAAAAGGGACCTTAGTTACCCAAAATCAATGGCTATGGTCGAACCTCAGCCCTGTCTCATTTTTTTTTTAAGGGAAAGTACTTGAGGATTGGCTAAATCTATAGTAGAATTGGCTAAATCTACCTTATGGGACATGAGGAATATGCAAACTCGAACTTCAGCAAAAACTCCTAAGGCCGCAGCAACAAAATGATACCTGGTCCCCACCCCCTCCCTACACCTACAAGATCAACTGGGATGCTGCTATCGATAAAATGAAATGCAAAGTGGGGATTAGGATCATAGTGAGGGATCAGTCGGGATTAGTGGTGGCTTCTTCAAGACTAAACAGATCACTCTTTCCTGATCTGTTTCTAGCAAAAGCTATGGGTGCTTTGGAAGCATCCCGACTTGGCAACCACCTGGGCCTAACCAAGATTATCCTGGAAGGGGATTCCCTTCAAGTTATTCAAGTAATCAATAAAAGGGGTGAAAATTGGTCTTCAACTGAGATGATTATCGATGATATAAAGGACCAGCTAGGCACTTATGAAAGTTGGTCAGCAACCCATGTACGTAGAAAGGGAAACAAGGCAGCCCATGAGCTTGCTAGGAATGCTCTTGTAATATCTATTTCTTCTTTAGATGTAGACTGTATTCCCTCTTATATCATTAACTTCATTTGAAGTCTTTGAATGAAGTATGAATTTTCAAAAAAAAAAAAAGGGAAAGTACTGTCATCATTTGTTCATAAAAAAACTTACATACATGAGCAGATACATTTTGCGACGTCTTCATATCAAATATGACATCATAAACCAAAATAATGCATTTGGAACTCCACCAGTACACTATTTCCTTTTGTGACTGGTCTAGTCTTCACTACTGATAATGCTATCTACAGACAAACATTCAAGAGACAACTCAACCTCACTCTTCATAGAAGGAGATGACTCAAACTCTATAGACAAAAGTCTGAGAGACAAACTTTTTTTATTTTAAGTAACAATAAGGAAATAAAAAAAGAAAAGCAGTAAGATAGATGTGGAAAATGATAGATTATAGTTTGGACCAACTCTGGTAGATTTTGAAATTTGTGATGACACTCGAAGGCAACACGTGTAGCGATAAGAGCTGCCGGAAGGGGTAGTGTGTGATGACCATGTACAGATGTGGGAAGTGCGTGAGGACCACGCGTGTCTCTCGAGAGTTGTCGGAAAGCTATAGATCTCTCGGTCCTGCCTCATTAACCGTTGATCTTATGGCCTTAACCTTTGCTAAATCACTCCATCATTATCACTTGTTGGTCAATGACATAAATGACCTTAAATGTTTTCTATATAAAAAGACATACATATATAGCAGTTGTTGTTTTCACATCTCCAAAGGATTTTCAGCTTGTTTCACTCTTATATGAAATTCATAGTATATTTAGATTAGAAGTAGAGCTTTTGTTTTATTTCCTTTCTATTTAGGATCATGCTACATTACCCCAAGTTGCCCCTGGTCTATTTTGGGTTTTTTTTTTTTTTTTAATGTTGAAGAAATACATACAAACATAAATTCACTAATAGTAACTTCTTTTAACATTAAAAAAGCAAAATGTACAAGGGACAAATTAAGGGTGCAACTTGGAGGAAAACTTAGCATTTTCCTTCTATTTATATTTAAATTTTTTATTCACACAATTGATATTCCAAAACTTGAGATTTTCTATGAGTTCACCTACAACTCTAAATGAAGTCTTGAATATAGGTGAAAATTTTTCAATCCGGACCGGAAAAACCAACCAGACCGAACCAAAAACCATGTTGGTCAGTCTCAATCCATGGTGTCTGAGAAATTTGATTTTCGGTTTGGTCCTATGGTGTGGTTTTTCTGGATCGAACCAAACCGAAACCGATTGAACTATTTACATATAAATTTTTTAAATATTTTTTATGTATATAATATATTATTTTATATGTAGTTGTATAAGTTAATTATATAATTTTCATTTAATCTATCATCATTGTCCATATAAAATGTTAAATAATATAAGCTATCAATTAACTAATATATCATATAGTAATATATTTTATATATATAGATACATTCTCTACTATTTAGTATTTGCACCTAATTTAAGGAATTAGGTAATTTTTTTAAGGTATCTAAGTTGTAAGTAATCATGAATAATCTATTGATAATAAAATTATTTAATATTCATTAATTATATATAAAATATTAGAATTTTAATATAGGTCATTATGAATACTAAAGTCTAAGTTAGTAACTATTAACATCATAAATATAAGTGTTAACGTTGTGTTTCACACACCTTTGAGCCAAGTTCCTACAATTCAGGTCTTCAGAAATGAGCCTACAAAAGATGGTGAAGAGTGCAACTAGGAGAGGGCAGCCTTGGGGCCGGGGAGTCTCCGATTCCAAAGTTAGTAAGTATTCTTGGAAGTTTATAAATAAATAAAGGAGTCTAGGGATTAGAGAGCTTCTTTCGTACTTGAAGCTGATTTTTTATAATGTGGGTTGGGGAAGGTGCAGATCATTTTTGTCTCTACAAAGTTCATGCTTTCTCTTCTATTTATCTTGTCAGAGTCTTTTAAAACAACAACATAAATGTGGCATGTAGCTTGGTAGTGGCGTCATTAACGTGGTGTGGTTTCATGGCCGAATGGTTTGATGTCGACAGATCAAGGGTCGTCCGCATTTCCCACCGCGCTCTATATAGGTTCCTGTGCTCTGAATGCAATTGTAGGCTGTCAGGCTAACCCATCTTGTTGAGTACTCGATTCCCTTTTCTGATAGAGGTTTTGCCCCCTGTGCGGGCTTAGTGGCCTTTGAGCCAAGAATCGGGCCAAGGCCCAATGGGCTTTATGAAGTAGGGAAAAATCCCCTTACTATTATCCCGCCAATTCCACTCCGACAATTTCGAGGGGAATTCTTTCTTTATTCCTTAACCCTTTGCTTTGCAAGACCACCAAGCCTTCTTTGCTGCGAGCCGAGCAACGGTTCGCATTGAATAGCGTCCCTTCAGTTTCTGTGTTGTGACTTCGTGTTACACAGTCTTTATTCCACACATCGTATCAACAGATATACTCTACAGAAGTTGCGACAATAGAGGAATTCTGGTATTGTGGGGAGACATGTGGTGCTACGTGGAGTTATGGCACCTCGGGAGTTCAAACCTCAACCTTGCCTATATAAGGACCCTTCCTCTATGTTGGGAAACCCATTATACTCATTCTGCCTTTCACTTTTCTTTCTGTGCTCCTTGCCCCCACTCTTTGAGTTCTTTGTTCCTTTGTTTTCCTTTGTTTTTCTCCCTAAATTTCTTTGCTTTCCTTCTATCTCTCATGGCTCCGAAGAAATTTTCATGCCCTGCTGGACGGGTTGGGTCCTCTGGTGGTGCCCAAGCCACTACTGGCCACGATGGTTTCACCATGGATGATTTCACCGAGTTTTCATGGCGATCGGTGGTGACCCCCACTGAACTGGAAGAGTTGAAAGTGACTTAAAGGGTCCCTTCAAAAGTCAAGTTCGTGGTGCCCTCCCCCACCGAAGGGCTCCAAGAAGATGACGACGATAGCGAATCTTCCTAGCGACGCGTCGTTGGTCCAAGCCCTGGAAGATGACATCGGAGAGGCGAGGATCGTTGTTCTGGCTGAGGAGGCAATTGTGCTCGGAGTTCCCAACGAGGGGACAGGTGAGGAGGTCGTTGAAGAAGTCTCAAGGGGCCTTTGGATGACTGCTTTGCCTGGTGATGCCGACCGAATCCACGAGATGGAGGGTAGACTCCAGAGGCTATTAGTAGGGGTAAACTTTTCAACCTGCAAACTCCTCAAACTCTTCATTTGTTTCTTTCCTAGGTCTTGACTTTGACTTCTGTGATAGAGGCTGGAGCGTCTAGGGGCCTTCATCGTGGACGACCAAGAGGAGTTGAGGAACGAGAACCAAAATCTTCGTTCGTTGGCTCAGTTGGCCTTGGACTGTGAGTCTATGGAGCAGAAGCAGAAAGAAGGAGCCGAGGAAGCCCTTGCCGACTTGATAAGATCCCAGGGGGAAGTTGGTGAGCTTCGCATTGAGGCCTCACTTGCTTTCGAGGTGAGGGATGCACTGTAGCAGTCCCTTGACAAATGTCAGTCGGAGCTTGAGCGGTTGTAGGCCGATATTCGGGAGCTGCACCAACAGTAGGACACAGACAGCCGATCGGTCAAGTGGCTAAGAACACAAGTTAAAAATTCCAAAGAGTCACTGGTGACGGGAAGGAAGTCCCTGGAGGAAGAAAGACAAGGAGGCCGCCCAGGAGGAAGCCAGGCTGTTTCTTGAAGTTCGTGAAGCTACCATCTATGGTCTGTAGGAGGAGCCCGTGGTATCTGCAATGATGTGTGGCGCTTCGGCTATAGTGACGGCTTAGAGCAAATGAAGACTCACCTTATTTAAAACCCCCAGTGCAATCTTAGGGTCATGGAGGCGGGGGAGTTCCCTCCACACAGAATCTCTAAGGCGGCATGATCTCCCCAGGAAGAGTCTGGTTTGGAGCAGCCTAGGTGATGACCCTACGGGAAACGATCCTGCCTGTTGAGGGTGGACTTTTTGGGTAGATCTTCTCGCTCTTCAATGCTATTGTTGTTGCCTTAAGCTTCCACGGTCTTTTTTGGTAGATCTTTACATTCTTCTGTTGTTGGGGGCTTTAGACACCTTCTTCTCATTTTTGCCCTTTTGCTTACGGGGCTCGACTTTGAAGCCATCCCTTCTCGCTGTCCTCACTCCCTTCAACAATTTTTTCTCCCTTTCCACAGCTAACAGATGGTTTTGGGTGGCTCTGGGGTGACAACCATCACCGTGCGACTCAATTAGTTGCCTCATTATATCCTTGTGGATGTTTCAAGGTAACATTGGGCATTATCAACACGTCGTAGTGGTGGAGATCTATGTTTGCTGCTCTTGTGGAAATATGATTTGGACGGGCTCTATTATGGTGACCACCGGCTTTCATCCAGTAAGTGGTTCTCAACGTAGAAATTAACTCCAAGATGTTTCGATTCTTGGCGGTATCTTCGTCGTCGTCAAAGATTTTCAACTCATCATGTTTTAGAAGGGTCCGAGAAAAATGTGAACTTTTGTTTCCCTTGGATTATATCTGGCTGCTTTACGGTCTAGGTCTACGATCAGACACTGGAACTTGCTTCTTTTAACTCTACAGCTTTATGTTGTAACTTGTTCCTTGTAACTCTAAGGGTTAATGTTGTAACTTGTTCCTTGTAACTCTGCGGCTTTATGTTGTAACTTGTTCCTTGTAGCTTTACGACTTTATGTTGTAACTTTTAATGATTAATAAAATTACCTTATGTTGATTATATCCAACTGTGCCTTTTTCGCATCTTTTTCCATTGTTCTTCATTTCTCCTTGCTTTTCTTTCTCTTTTTATTTTTGTGGGCTGGCCTTAGGAGGAGTTCGGCCATGATGATTTGTCGCATGCCTTTTGCGGTCCACCCCACAAGTGCTTGGCCAATACCTGATGACCTCGTTAGCCAGGTTATCTTTCGGCTTGCGTTCTTTTTGTCGGCCTTCACCATGTACCCATTCTTTTGGGCTTTAATGACTTTGATTCATAGGGCAACGTTCTCACATTTTTCCTTCAGTATAACCTCGCTCTTCGGGTAGTCGTGAGGCTAATCCCTCTCTCCGCCATCGGGAGTCAAGACGGCCTTAGGCTCGACTTGCCTCCTCAACCCACGGGGAGGTAAGATAGTCTGGTCAGTTTGAAATTTTACTTGTCTTCCTTCATTAGCGTAGATTCACTCTCCAGGTCCGCGAGGCTGATTTTGCTCTCCGTTGCGGGGAGTCAAGACGGCCTTAGGCCCAACTTGCTTCCTTTGGCCATAGGGATGTAAGATAGCTTGGGTAGTTTGAATCCATAGCTTTCTTCCTCCATTAGAGCAACAATGTCCATCCTATTCGGAATCTAGAACGTTATCATTATTTTACTTTTTGTCACAGAAGTGAATGTCGCAAACTTGTGTTCTCCGGCCTATGCTGCACGATGGTTGTTGATGGTGCCCGTAATGATGTTATGTGTCGTTGATGTCCATGTTGATGATGTCCACATCTTTTGCTTCATTATTTAGGCAGTCCATGGACTTGACCTGCTCTCCGCTGAGGAGAGGTCTGAATTCCTCATGCCAAATCGCCTCTTTTTCCCTTGGGGAGGTAATTCAAACATCGATGTGGCTGGTCCGTTCCTTCGCCGCGGTGGAGGTCGGGGTAAGTTATTTGGGTAGCTGCGAAGCTAATCCCACTCTCCACTGTGGGAGGGATAAGGCAACCTTTAGGTTTGCCTTTCCCTATGGTATTACACAAGGAGGTAAGTCGTTCAGACAGTCTGTTTCTGAACCCACTCTTACCCGTTGAAACTACAGGAGAGGGTAATTTTGGTTTGGGCTGTCGTTGATCCCACACTTCGTCGTAGCGGGGGTCAAGGTAAATTATTCGAGTAGCCGCGAGGCGGATCCCGCTCTCCACTATGGGAGGGATAAGGCAACCTTTAGGTCTACCTTTCTCTATGATACCCCGCTAAGAGGTAAGTTGTTCGGACAGTCTGTTACTGAACCAGCTCCCACCCGTTGATGCTCACGAGGAAGGTAAAATATTTTTCCCTCGGGTAGCTGAGGATTGACCTACACTCTGCGGCAGGAAAGATAAGACAACATTTAGGCCTACATTTCCCTATGTTGCCCCGCAGGGAGGTAATTCAGACAATGATGTGGCTGATATGCTCCTTCGCCGTGATAGGGGTTGGGGTAAGTCATTCAGGCTGCCTCAGGGTTGGTACTGCTCTCCCGGATAAGGAGGCTAAACCGTCTACTCACCTGTCATCCTTTGTGGGGAGGTAGGTTGTTCGGGCAGTTTGTTTTGGACCCGCTCCCATCGGTTGACATTACAAAGAAAGGTAAATTTGGGTTAGACTAGTGCTGATCCCACACTTCCTCATAGCAAAGGCCGGTGTAAGTTATTATGGTAGCCACGAGGCGGATCTCGCTCTCCACCGTGGGAGGGATAAAGCAACCTTTAGGCCTACCTTTCTCTATGGTATCCCGCTGGGAGATAAGTTGTTCAAGTAGTTTGCCACTGGACCAGCTTCCGCCTATTGACGTTTTACGAGGAAGGTAAGCTTTGTCTTCGGGTGGTCAATGACCAACCTGCACTCCTCCGCAAGAGGCATAAGGCAACCTTTTAGACCTACTTTTCCCTTTTTACCTCGCGGGGAGGTAAATTACTGATGGAGTTCTTGTTTAATGGAGTTGACTTTTGCCAATGGAGATTGTTGATTTGGTTGTAGGGGAGTTCGCTTGGCGGGTTATGTTATGTTCCTGAACTCAGCCATTGAAATACAAGAACTTCTTTTATTAGGGCCCGCAACAGGTGCATGAGAACATATAACTTTATAACAATAAACCAACTTAGCAATAATATTTTCGTAGATGCTCGGCGTTCCATGGATGCGGCAGCTTGTTTCCTTGGGAGTCTTTAAGGCTGTAGGAGGCCAGGAAATTTGAGGCGACGACCAAGTAAGGGCCTTCCCATCAAGGGCCTAGCTTTCCCTCGTCTCGTGTTGTCGTTCCCGCTTCCTTGAGTTCGAGATCTCCTACCTTGAATGTTCTTAGCCGCACATGCTTGTTAAAGCATCTCTCGTCCCTTCTTTTGTTTGTTGCGGTTCTTATCTTAGCTTCTAGTCGGACTTCTTTTAATAGGTCTAGTTGTTCTTCTAGCTACCTATTGTTGGACTCTTGTTTGAAGTGATGAACTCTGTAGGTGGTGATTTCAATCTCTACGGGCGGCATTGCCTCGTGGCCGTATGTGAGGGTAAAGGGGGTTTCCCCAGCTGGTGTTTTCACCATGACTCGGTAGGCCTACAGGACGGTGGAGAGTTCTTCTACCCGCGCCCCCTTTCTATCTTTGAGCAGCTTCTTGAGCATTCTCATTAGCCTTTTTTTGGTGGCCTTGAATTGCTTGTTAGATTGGGGATGTCTCAAGGATGAGTATCGTAAATCGACCTCCAATTCCCGCCATCAATTGTGGTAGTGGTCAGAATTGAACTACCTCCCGTTATCTGATATAATGGTGCATGAGACGCCAAACCTGCAGACTATTGATGTCCATAGAAACCATGATGTTGTTCGCCATGATGGTTTCTAAGGCCTCCGCTTCAACCCACTTGGTGAAGTAATCCACAACCACCACCACAAATTTGATTCCTCCTTTGCCCGGCTAGAATGGGCCGACCAAGTAGATTCCCCATTGGGCGAAACGCCAAGGTGACATGATTGATGTCAATTCTTTCGGTGGGCAATGGGGCATCCTAGCGTACTATTGGCACTTTCATGCGTAGTCCTTAGCATCCCATAGGGCCAGAGGCCAGTAATAGCCCGCTCTCATTGCCTTTCCTGCTAGCTCTTGTTCTCCTGAGTGATTCCCACACCTTCATGGATTTCTGCTAACAAGTACTACACTTCATCTGGGGAGATGCACTTTAAAAGAGGCACCGAGTGACCCCTTCGATATAGGACTCCCTCGATCATGGTGTAGTGCGCTGCTCTATTTTTTATCTTCCTTGCCTCCTGTCAGTCCTTGAGTATCCCGTTGGTTTCCAGATATCTGATTATGTCTCCCGCCCAATCTAGGGTTCTGGGTCGTCTTTCCATTTCCTCGATTCCCATATTAGGCACTTTCATAGTTTGGATCACTGTATTTTCTAGTAGGGAGTGCCCTCATGTCAGGACACGATGCGTTCCAACTTGTCTGCTTTCTAATTTTCTGTCCTCGGCACTTGCTGAATTTGGAAGTACTTAAAATGGGGGCGTTCGGCCTCTATCAGTGCTAGATATTTCTACAACTTTTCACTTTTTACAACAAACTCCCCTCTCACTTGAGTCACCACTACTTGAGAATTGGCCCATATTTCGATCTCGGTGGTGTTAAGAGACCAGTAATCCTGAAAGTAGCGCTTTGTACTTTACTTCGTTGTTCATCATTTTGAACGCCAATTTGATGGGTTAATTGTATTCTTCTCCTTCGCATGCAATGATATGCACCCCCACTCGCCCTCCAGCACAGCAAGATGTCAACGAATACTTGCTAGGGCTTTACGGAGGTGCATCATCGCTCTTTGTCGAAAACTGGTAAACTCAGAGACAAAATCCGCTAACAGTTTCCCGTTTATGGTATTTTATGGCCCATAGTCGATGTCGAACTCACTCAATTCCACTACCCAATTCATGAGCCGACATGAAGTCTAGGCGTTGCAACACCTTTTGAAGAGGGGTTCCCGTAAGGACCTGTACTGGGTGTGCTTCAAAGTATGGATGCAACTTGCGCATGGTTGCAACTAGCGCGAAGGCCAGCTGCTCTATGTTGGGTTACCTAGCTTCGGCTCCTCGATATGCCAGGCTGGTGTAGTAGACCAACCTCTAGACCCCCTCCTCCTCGCATACCAATGCTAAGGAAGCTGCCTGAGGGGAGACCGCTAAGTACAGAGTCAATGTTTCCCCACACTAGGGTTGGTTGAGGAGCGATGGGCTTGTAAGGTACTTCTTGAGAGCTTCGAATGCCTGGTCGCACTCGCCATCCCATGCCTTTGCTTTTTGCAAGACTTTGAAGAAAGGTAGGCATTTGTCGGTGGATCTAGACACGAACCTGTTGAGGGCAGCTATTCGCCTAACTAGCCTTTGTACTTTGTTTATGTTTTGAGGTGGGGTCATGCTGAGGATGGCCTCCACCTTCTCGGGGTTAGCTTTGATTCCGCACTCGGATACCATGAATCCTAATAACTTTCCTGATCCAACACCGAAGGCATATTTTGCCAGATCCAGCTTCATCCGGTACTATCATAGTATCGCAAAGGCCTCATTTAAGTCGTTCAAGTGCTATTCTAGGGTTCCACTTTTAACCAACAGGTTGTCCACATAGACCTCCATGCTTTTTCCTATCCGGCCTTTGAACATATGGTTGACCAACTGTTGGTAGGTGGCTCCCACATTCTTATGCCCGAAGGGCATTTCCGTGTAACAATACAAACTTCGGTCGATGATGAACGAAGTCTTCTCTTCATCCTCAGGGTTCATACGGATTTGATTATACCCAGAGTAGGCATCCATGAAGCTGAGCATGCGATGACCCACTGTAGAGTTGACAATGAGGTTGATGCGAGGAAGCGAGAAGCTGTCCTTTGGGCAAGCTTTGTTAAGGTCAGTGAAGTCAACGCACATTCCCCATTTGCCACTCAGCTTCTTTATGAGCACTACATTAGACAAACACTCTGGGTAGTGTGCTACTCGAATGAATCCCGCACTCAGTAGTCGATCCACTTCTTCGGATATGGCAACATTCTTCTCTGCATTGACGCTTAGACGTTTTTTCCTTGCTCCTTTAGCTCTTGAGTCTACACTTAGGTTGTGTTGTATGACTTCGGGCGCTATTCCAGGCATATCCCGTGGCTCCAAGCGAACAAATCCTGGTGCTCAGTGAGAAGTTGCCACATGGCGCTTTGGGCTTCAAATGTCCTTTCGCTGCTAATTGTTACTCTAGCTTTTGGCCGATCTGGGTGAAGAGTAACAAGCTCCAATGGTCCGATTGGTTCTGCTTTTTGGAGTCCTTACTCCTCTCAAACTTTTCTTATGACCTCCGCATAGTCTAGAGCCGGCGATAATGCGCTGGCATCCTCTGTAGGATGCACCTTGCTTGCCTCGCCGATCATTGGCATCGCTTTCCAGGCGTGTATGGCTTCCTTCTATCATGACCTTCTCACTCCCCCGTACTTGGCTCTCTATCTAGTTTACTTCCATGCCACTAGTAGCATCGGCAAGCTTCCAAGCTACCTGGAACGGGTTATCTCAGGCTCGCGAAGTATACACAAGATCTATAACGATCACATGGACGACACCACTGTTAACGTCGTGTTTCGCACACCTTTGAGCCAAACTTCGACAACTCAGGTCTTAAGAAATGGGCCTGCAAAAGATAGTGAAGAGTGCAACTAGGAGAGGGCATCCTTGGGGTTGGGGAGTCTCCGATGCCAAAGTTAGTAAGTATTCTTGGAAGTTTGTAAATAAGTAAAGGAGTCTAGGGATCAGAGAGCCTATTTCATACCTAGAGCTGGCTATTTATATCGTGAGTTGGGGAAGGTGCAGATCCTCTTTATCTCTACAAAGTTCGTAACTTCTCTTCTTTTTACGCTGCCAAAGTCCTTTAAAGTGGTGTGGCTCTACGACGGTGCCATAAATGTGGCGTAGAGCTTGGTAGTGGTGTCATTAATGCGGCGTGGTTTCCTAACTTTTTGTCTATACCTTGTGAGCTGTGGATGGTCTATTGTCGACGGATTGAGGGTCGTCCGCATTTCCTACCACGCTCTGTAAAGTTTCTGTGCTCTAAATGCGGTCGCAAGCTATCAGGCTAACCCGTCTTGTCGACTACTCAACTCCCTTTTCTGATAGAGGTTTTGCCCCCAATGCAGGCTTAGTGGCCTTCGAGCCAGGAATCGGGCCGAGCCCCACTGAGCTTTATGAAGTAGGGGAAAATCTCCTTACAATAAGTATAATTAATTATTTTTAATGAGTTAGTTACATAATCCACATTAAGAACTCACTTAATTTTAATTTTAGTAATTTAAATAATTTTATGTGAAAATGGCGTCATTTAAAGTGAAATGGAACAACATCATTTAGCTTTATTTTTAAGCCAAACGACGTCATTTCAACACAAATCAAGTGCTGCATCAGACAATCGACCCCCTTATTCTCCCCCCTTCACTCACTCTCTCATTCTCCCATTCTAGTTTTTACCCAATAAACCCTAGAGCTTGTAGGGCCTCCACCGCAACTCCCAGCCCCTCCACTACACACTACCACTGCATGTCAGGTATGGAATCCCATCTCGTGTTGTTCCTTGAAAAAAATCCAAGAAAGTTATATTTTGAAAGTTTCACTTAAGTGATTTAGGAAACTAATTGATATTACATTCCAAATTTTTGGCCATGTTCTTGCCTGATCTCCACCTCTCTCTCTTTCCATCTATTTGTTACAACCCTAATTTCATAGAAACAGCGGTCAACAACTCCCAAGTGCCAGCCTCTCTTTAGCAAATTAATATGCTACCGCATCTAAGGTTTTTATTATGATTCTGTAATTATTAGCTTGTTTTTTTATTGTGAATATGTGATATGGGATTATGTGATTCTATGATTGTGGTTTTTGGTTTTTGTTTTTTGGTTCAGTACCCTTTGATTTTTGTTAATTGTCATTTGTCTTACTTAGGCCATGGCATGCTTTATGATTAGGAATTTAGGATTGTTGGAGAAAAACTTTGTTGAAAATACATAAATTAACTCTACACTATGTTATTTTATTTTCGTCATAACTTGAGCCATTGCTAGCAGTTCTACTAGGTTAGATCACACATCCTTTTCAAAATTGAATACAAACCCTCTTAGGTCCAAGAGATATAACAATTTGTTGCCTAGAAAAAAAAGGTGTTAAATAGTACTTTGCCTTTCTCTCCATATTAACTTTAATTTTCTTATGCATACTTCCACGCTATATACATCATATTTATATATGACTTTATAGATTAAGGGTGATTCAAACTCTATTTCTAGTCATCAATATCGTATATTTGGTCTCTGATTGTCTTGTTTGGATTTCAAAGATTTTTTGTTTGCCTAGTTATATGATTATATCTTATATCGTATATTTTATAGTCGCTTGGTACCTCTCAGGATCCAATTTCATATAATTGATCATTCGAGCCACTATTGGGGAAGAGGATATGAGGGCAAACATAGAGCTTCATAATCAGAAGAAACGCCAATAGACACTTCAAGAGCCTAATAGCAATAAAAAGCCTAATACAAGCAAACATCTAAAGCCAACTCTGGGCAACAACTCCTACCCAGTTTGCAAGCCATGAATAAAGATGCATCTGGGAAACTATTTGCTAGGCCAGAATGCTTGTTTCAAGTGTGGAGAGCCCACCATATGGCTCGAGATTGCTTGAAAAAGAACACACTAGCTCCAACTATAGGAAATGGGTAGAGGGCTACAACTCCAGCTAGAATGTCTGCTCTTAGTCCTGATGATGTGGTTACAGGTGATAATCTTTGTGAAGATGGAGCTGCAGAGCAGGACTTGACCTAAGAGAAGAGGCAGAGGCCTAGACAGTTTACGACATGCTCATTTTATGACTTTTTAAATTTTTAATAGGCTATTTTAATAAGCACCAAAGACTTGATTGGTTTTAATAAGTGTTTCTATAGACTCTCTTTTAGATTTTAAGTATTTTAATAAATATTGATTTTAATTGTTTATGAAATATTTTGTATCTGACACTTCCTTAAAAGGAAAATCTTTTTTGCCAAAGTTAGTAGCACATCGGTTCCCCAAGAATTTCTGATGTATTCCTGAAGGTCGTATCGATGAAGGGAATGATGAGGTGTGAGAATATAGGGAAGTGGAGTCCGAGGTATTTAGGACCTTCCAACATGCTGGAATGGATTGGAGTACATTCCAACTCGAGGACGATATTCCTTTTGAGGATGGACGATTGTAGCATACAGGGTCTAAATTAGGGTTTAGAATTATTATCTTTAGAATTATAATTATAATTATTTTCTAGTATTTTTAATAAAGTTTGTTTTTATGTTGAGGTGGTGACTTTATTTGAGTGGGATTCTTCCACTCTCTACATGCCCATATATTCCTCTGTTTGGTTTCCTAGTTTGAAAAGCTTCCTAGTTCGAAACCAACTGGACTTGTGGCGTAACCTTTGCACAAATCCTCTCTTTTTCCCATATTACTCCTCCCTCACACCTACAACATTCTCTTGGCCATCTTCCCCACGTGAAAATCAAGTCTTCCCACACAGCAAAGCCACATTGCCTTCCTCGCAACAAACCATAGCTAGGGGTGGCAATATGTAACATGACCCGTGAATCCAACACGAACAAGACACGAATTTAGCAAATTTGGGTTTGATATTAACAGGTTTGAGTCAAAATGGTTTGACCCATTAAGACGCAATTTATAAACGGGTCAACCCACATAACCCAAAATCAACCCGTTTTGACTCGTTTAATTTTTATTTCAAAATTACAACTTTAGTACTTCTCAGTATGCTTATATATTTATAATTGGGATTGTAATTTTAGACCTATGATCATATTTGTTATTGTAGGGTTTGTAACATTAGTTTTATTATATGTTAAAATTTAAAAAATATTGATATTTTTTGTTAATAGGTAATCTTTTTTTTAAGATATTGTGGCTACTAATAAATATAGATTTTAGCTTTTATGTGAAATTATGTTAATAAGGTAAAATGGATTATGTGTGTTAGTTCAAACAAATTTACATGAAACGAGTTTAAATGAGTCATGCTGTGTTAACTTATTGATAATTAATTATTACAAGGGTCAAAATGGGTGAAGCTACATGACCTGTTATCTAAATGGGTTAGGTTAGGGTTTAAAAGTTTGACATGTTTAACTTAATGGGTTGGATTTGGGTTGACATATATATTCAAATATTCATAACTTGATACAACACAAACACGATTTGCCATCCCTAACTGGTCCACAACCACCTCGTCGAAACCGCCATAGAACAAGCCAACGGTAAGCCTTTTTCCTCCGCGATGTGAGTCGACCCCCTAAATCCCTCTTCGTTGCGCTCTCTCCACTGTCAATAACTAAACAGTCCCTGTGTGTTTTTGCTCTTCCCACCATTGAATTGAGGGAGTGTTGGAACACCACCCAGACTGCTCAGAACTTGCCGACCAGGCACCCCTATCACCTCGTGCTATTTTTGATGAGCCCCCATCGAGATCTCCTCTTCTGTTTGATTTTTCAATTTAAAAGCTCTCTCTCTGTCTCTCACCACCACGCTCCGAAGGAGCCTCTAGTTGTGCCGCCATGACTCTCACCTAGATCCATTGTCACTTTTAGTCTCCTCACGGTGAGTCCCGAATCCCTCTTTATCACACAACTTGCCACCCCCATTTGCCACATATTTTTTAAGACACATTCTTATATGCTATTCCTTCATGCAGAGATGGTGAGAATTGCATCAGAACTCCGGACACGAATGTTAAAGTTGAAGATGGGCAAATCAGTTACGATCCCACATTGACTAAAAATGGGATTGGTTGGTGGTTTATAAGCCCCTAGGCACCCTTCCCTTGCAAGACAGTTTTCAAATGTGATTTTTACCTAGTGAGTTCATAACAAATGGTATCAGAGCTACCCTATGTCTAAGGTCATGTTGAGATGGTTGCAATCGTGTGGCAAGGGGGTGATGCCGGCATAGCAGTGTTCGTTCGGAGCTAGGAAAGACCTATGCACAGCCAGCCCGTGTGAGCGTCGGAACCATTGTGGATGTCGACTTTAGAGCGTGGTGGTTGGTACGATCCCACATCGATTAAGTATGAGATTGGTTGGTGGTTTATAAGTCTCTAGGCACCCTTCACTTGCAAGCCAATTTTCAAGGGTGAGTTCTACCTAGTGGGTTCATAACAAATGGTATCAAAGCCACCCCACATCTAAGGTCATGTTGCGATGGTTGCAATCGTGCGGCATGGGGGTTGATGCCGGCATGGCAGTGTTCATCCGAAACTAGGAAAGATCTAGTGCACAACCAGCTCGTGTGAACACAGGGACAGCCGTGGATGTCGGCTGCGGAGCGTGGTGGTTGTTTCGATCCCACATTGACTAAGTATGAGATTGGTTGGTGATTTATAAGCCCCTAGGCACCCTTCCCTTGCAAGCTGGTTTTCAAGGGTAAGTTCTACCTAGTAGGTTCATAACATAGGGACTAAATAGACTAAAGCAGAGATGGTTTATAATACAAACTGATATTTGTCTAAGATAGATAACAATGGTATCATTTACATCAAGTTGATGTTGTTTTGGTCCAACTGCAAGTAATATTACCTCTAGGGATAGAAAATTTTCATGTTTGTGCTGAGACACTTTTTTTTTTTTTGGCAGGCTCATCAACTAAAAAGTTGGAAAAACTCCAACAATTTTTGGCTGAAATGAATAAATTATAAGCGTTTGTATTCCCTCACTCATGGACTGTAGATGATAATCATTAGTATGTATTTTCCAATTCTATTAGTTTATCATTTCTATGATTGTTCTAAATACATCAATACGGTCGTAAGTGTAATCACCTATGATATGAACACATGCCTTTTGGCTTGATTGGTAACAATAAAGCAATCACCACTGATATGAACACTTGCATTTTGCCCTAATTGTTCTAAATAAATCACCGCTGCCTCACCACCCACATATGGCGGATGGGGGTTTGCCCCGCCCATGAGGGGGCAGGGTGGATAGGGGGGTAGCTGGGTGCAGGGCCCCGCTGCCCACCCCTAACCAAAGGTCTAGTTAGAGCCTATTTCAAGTTCGCTAGCCTATTTATTACATAGCTTCATCCATTAATCTTACTAATTTTCCTTTTGCTAAAATATACTTTGATTCCTAAAGTTTTGGCTTGACAAATTTGGTGCTTGAACTTCAAATCTGCGTGAATATAGTCCCATGGATGATATGGGCAACTCTATATAAGTAACTACTATATGGGTTAGAGTTAAGGATGATCTAATGTCCGAGTCATTTTTTCTATTTACTAACCACTTGGTGGAGTTTTGATTTCAAGAAAAAACACAACTTACCCTAGAACTTGTAACAATGGCCCACTCGTCTATTAGAATTTGGCTTGATCTATGGATTCCTTCATTACCATCTCTCAAGCCACCCTCTAACTTTACCCTGGCCTCTTTAGACCTCTAAAATTCTAAAGATTCATATTTCTCAATATAATTTATCAACAATTGGAGACCAACCAAAATGGTTCCACCATGCTTCAAGTCAGTTTTCTGTCAAATTAGTCTATGTAGCTCTAGTTTCCAATTCAAGTTCTTTCCGATCATTCTTTGCCGAGTGAGGTCTGTAAAAGAGGAAAAAAACTTAAACTTAAGATGCAAAGCCAATTGAATCTCTTCATATGAAAAGTTGTTTCTAGCATTCTTACAAGAAGATCGTTGTTGTAATGACTATTGGATTTGTCCCTTAATTGGAAGAGGGATATCCCTTATCCACATTTTTCTAAGATAAACTCCTGCATCTTGTGGAGGTAGTCTCCATGGCCTTTAAATAGTTCCAACATTTGATGATAATCAGTAACCAACTAGTTGGAAAAAAAAGGTTTGAAATCCATCAATATATTTTGCTATTCAGACGGAGAAATCTCATTAGTTCTAAGTCTTTGCCATGTTGTCCTGGTGTCCCAAGGTTTCATTTGGTTCTTGAGGAACTACTTAGTTCACAACAACCTAGGTACCATTATGGGGCCAGAAGGGGGTGTTATATACTAGACTATTTGTGAACAACCTAGGGATTATTTGGTTATTGATGGAAGAGTTATGTTATATACTAGACTTTCATCCCATTCCCTTCACACTATGCTAACATGCCATTGCCTATTAACTATTATATTAACTATTATTTTTAAAATAATCAATTTAAGGGCTGATGGATCATGCCTAATCAACGAAGTAATATAAAAGTGAGATGATAGTGTAATATATAACATTTTTATGTGGCGCCCCCAGCCCCTGCTTGGAATTGGACGGTGACTGAGATGCCGGGACATCCAACATAAGGCTACATACCCCTCGTACAAGACAGGTAAAATGCTATGCTCCTATGTATACTAGCAGTATGCAATAATTAATGCAACGAAAAATGTAAAGTTCCTATGAAACTAGGCAATGTCTAAATCAATTGCCTTAGCACATGGTACTGTAAGACTAATCATAACCCAAACATTGCCTTTAACATAACATTATTATCAAAAGTACCCAATGAAAGATATGTTCATTGTCTCTCAAAACATGGGTAACCAATAAAACCTTTTGCCCCAAAACAAAGGGACTGATTATAAAATGGCTTAATTCATTAGAAAATCCAAAGCATATTTCCTGGCACAGGAAAACGGTCCCTCCTTTTTTTCCTCACAACTAGTCGGGCTTCTTCATTTTCTCCAAAATTCGATCCTTGTCCCGATTCCTTAATCTCTTCAGCTCGTTAATGAGCTGCAATGCCTTGAAAATGAGTCGATCAGCGTTTTGTATCCTATCCAACAAGGAGGGCTCCGACGAGCTCTCATTGTTCTTCGATACCTCCTCGCTAATCAGGGGTACCATAGTCCTCTTGCATTTCACCATGGGGTGATTTTCTAGACCTGTCACAACTTCTACCATTCCGAATGAGAAATTGTAGTTGACACTACCACAATGAAATTTTGAGAAATCTCAGCAAATAAACATACAACATACAACATACAATGATTAACATAAGCATACAAATGGCAAACCGTGGAATGCATGCATGAACATGTACTTGACACGTGACGTGACCAAAACTTGACTTTTTCCAAAAGACATGGAACATAATCTTTAGACTTTTTGGAAAACATCTTTGACATCATTTTTGTGTTAATTATTTCATATCTTATTTTATCACGTGATCTATATCGTATCGTATCATATCATATCACGTGATTAATACCACGTGATCCATATCATGTGAGTTCGTTGCCTTGTTCTTATTACACATGGTGGACACAACATGGCCCCCCTAAGCACCGCATGTTCTTGCTAGTTACCGCACCACCGACGATCCGTACACCGTGGTGAATACGTCTTATTCATAATCATTATAACACAACAGTACTTCATCAAATTATTTGCCTTAGTCATGTCACCTTCTAGCGTTAGGTGCAACCTCGCTTCAGCATCTTTTCCAAAAAGATCCATTTGAGACACACCAATAATTCTTTGTCAACACAAGGGTTACTACTCCATTCTTAAGTACTTCAGAATGGACAGAGAAGTTTCACTAGGACATTTCCCCATCCTAGCATTTTGGGTCGTTATATAACATTTTAGACACTTTTTTTTTTCTTTTAAAAAGACCATTTACCCAAATGCATGTGACATGAGACTTAAGACGTACTCTTTCTTACACTTGACATGTGACACATGAAATTCCGTGCATAAAATAATCAAATATAACATATTCAAATCATGGCATAATGACATAGGACACATGAAATGTCAAAACAACTTCATGAACATAGAAGAACATGACTTGACCGAAACATTAATGGCATATTACATGGAGAAATTTCACTTTAACATGTTCCAAACTTGAAGCATAATAGATAAAAGTCATGGCAAGGGTGAATCAAAGCATAAAATCATGACAACATCACATGAATCCGAAACACTTAACCTTGCAATAACCGAATCTTCATGACACATGAAATATCAACATAACCTCAAGCAAAACCGAAACATGTGCATGTGAATCATGGCATTTTCAACATGGGTTTGAAACATATAACCTCTTTCATGATCTTATACAAAGTCAAAATAGAATATTCAACCAAGTAAAACATAGATTAACAATCAAAAGTAACAATAACAAAGAAATTTTACACAAATATATACACATGTTAACCAAAATAAGTTGAGTGTTTACTTACAAAAATCCTTCAAGAAAGCACTAGCAAGTTGTAAATGGAAGTAGAACTTGTTAGAACAAGGGTTTTGAACCCTAATTTGTGTGCATGAGTGTGTGAGGTTTCTAAAGTTCATCACTTGTTGTTGGAAATACCTCAACCTTTCGACTCTAGGGTTTTTGAACATGAAAACCCTTCAAGTTCACGTAACCATGGCTAGGTTATGAACATATGACTAGTGTGTGTTTGGCCGATTGTCTAGAGGATGCAAGTCCTCAAAGTTTCAGCTTCTCCCCCCTTGGAAAATCCTAAGTTATTCCAAGATGAAATAACCTTGAAATCATATGTGACCCTTCGAGAATCTCAAGCTTTTTGGAGATTTTATCATCTTCTCGAGTGGGGTGTGAGTAGTGTGAAGAAAAAAATAAGAAAACGAGTTCCTCACCTTGGATTCCTTTGAGCTTGGTGTCGTGGTCCTTTCTTCTATGTAGAGAAGAGTTGTTTTCGTGTTTAATTGGAAAGAAAACTTAAGAAAGTGATGAAAACACCAAGTGGTCATGTGAGAGAAAGTGTGGAGAGGATGAGAGCTTGGAAAATCCAAAAATGGCAAAAGAGAAAAGCCATTGGAGCTGTGGCTCCTCCCCCTTTATATAGAACTCTTCACAAAATCCTATTGGTTGCTAGTGTGATCCATTGCATGAAGAACAAGTGGCGTGTGACCTTTCCCCTTAGTCGAATGTCCCTTCATCTTCCTCATCATTGGATTGCTTTAGGAAGGCTAAAAGGCAGCTGGATGTGGCTTGTAACCTTTCCCCTTAGTCGAATGTCCCTTCATCTTCCTCATCATTGGATCACTTGGGAAGGCTAAAAGACACATGGATGTGGCTTGTAACCCCCCTTAGCTGAATCTCTTGGTCTTCCAAACCCATTCTTCTCTTGTATAGGTGCAATATATCTTAGGGCAAAAGAGTAAAATAACCACAAAGTCTCTCTAGTTTCCCAAAAAGTGATGCTTGCATGTGTGTGACATGGCATCGGCGTGTGTGTGTGTGTGCCTCCTTGCCGTCCACTTCCTCTCAGTTCCCCATGAAGATTTTTCGTCTTCTAATGCTCCTTCCTTAGGTGGCCTTTTCTAATACCCAAGGCTCTTTTGTAACCCTAAAGTGACAAGTGGCGCATGAGTGTGTCTTTGAGTTTAATGGCCGAAAGTCTAGGGTTAGGATAGCCAGTTTACACACAAGTCCCTTATTCTTCCTTCTAGAAACACTCTTGTACTAGTGCATGGTTGACAAGTGGCGAAATGTCAGAAAAATCACTGAGTTGGCGTGTGAGTGAGGGAAATCTGAAAATTCCTTTTGTCCCTTGGGCTTCTCTATGCAAATCTCCTGAAATGATCCTTTTTTGTCTTCCCTAGGCGCCACGTCCCATGAAAATCTTCTTGGAACTCAAACATTTGCCAAATGGCACGGAGTGTGTGTGTGGGTGAGTTGGCCGAGTGGCCTTTGGCCTTCTGTAAGTCATCCCATCATTTATTCTTCTAGAAGCCTTCTTGCATGAAAGACAAGTGGCAAATCAAAAGACTTGTCACTAGGGTTGGCATGCATGCCTCCCTTGGCTTTCCAAACACTCTTCTCTCTCCCTCTTAGCCCACTTACACGTCCAGATTCATGGGCCTTCTATGCATGAAAAATGGCACAAGCCTCATGGCTTAGGCGTGTCCCTATGGTTCTTCTAGGGTTTTTGGACTCATGCTCACTTAGTTGGCCAAATTCTAGGGGTTTAAGTGGCCCTTTCTCTTGGGTTTTGGATGATAAACTACAAGTCCAAGTCCTCTATCCAGCTAGACCTAATCTCATGACCCTAAAATAATATTAAGGCAATAAAATATAATTACGGATGGAATCTAACTAGATTCGAGTTATCACATCTTAATGGAATCTTTTCGAAACAACAAAGAGGTAGTCTAAGCATCTCCGTATAAGTTGATGAAGTGATGAAGTAGACCAAATGATCAGGGGACTAAGAGTCTGATTCCCCTAAATCTGACTCCTACTTTGTTGGAGTTCGAATCTAAACTCCGATTCCGACTTCAACTTGTCGGAGCGGAGTCGAATTTGGGCTTTCAGTTTTGGACTTTTTTTTTTTTTTAGCTTCATATTTAACCCATTTAAAAAGATTTTTTTGGTGGACTTTTAAATATCAAATTTTCAAAAAAAATTAAAACTAAAACTAAATCATTCACTGCTAATTTACTTTGATACTAATATCTAACTTATTTTTTTACTAGACATATACTATAGTGTCTAATTACATGTTATCATACTATAATATTATATATTATTTTTAGTGGCTAATTACATGTGATTATATTATAGTATTACATGCTATTATATTATACTAGTGACTACCTTATTTATAAATTATTTCTAGTGTTTAATTACATGTTATTATAATTTAGTAAATTAGTATTATGTGTTATTAACTTATTATACTAGACTATTAGTTATTTATATACTAGTGTCTAATTTATTTCTATACAAGACTTATAATAGAGTGTCTAATTGCATGTTATTATACTTTAGTAAATTAGTATTATATATTATTAACTTATTATACTAAGCTTATTTAAATACTAATGTCTAACTTATTTCTATACTTGATTAACGGCAGTAATACTTTAATGTTTACATATACTAAACTATCATTAGTCTATTTATATTATAGTATAAGTATATTATTTTATAATAATTAACTCATACTAGTATATTATTGAATTTAACTATATAAGTTCTGGTTATATAACTATATAATTATACTAGTATATTATACTATATATGAGAAATATATAAATAAATGCATATTTTTATAACGTATATACAATATCATAGTCGGAGTCAGAGGGCAAAGTCAGAGTTGGAGTTAAAGCATAAACTCATAATCGGATCGGATCGGATAAGAGTTGGAGTCAGTTTAGCGACACCTTCAACTCCGACTAAAAAATTAAAAAAACAATTTGACTCTAACTCCGTTTTATCGAAATCAAATTCGGAATCAGATTTTTGCTCAGTTCTAAAATGATCAAAATAATGAATAGATCAAGACAAAATATCAAAGAGATGCTCAAAAGGATACCGACTGGCTACAAGAATAACGCAGAAGCTCAATGCAGGAGAACAAAAAGAGGTTGTTCAACAATGGAGAAAGAACCAAGACTCACCAAAATAGACTAACGCAAGATACATGAGACCCTATATATATAAAAGAAATTAAAAAAGAAGAAGAAGAAGAAGAAGCTCAGACTGCCTTCAAAAGCTATGGAAAAAAATGCTTGACCCCAAAAATTAATTTTGACAACCATTACATCTTGAGGCACAATATGAAACAAAAAGCTTGTTATTTTCTTTTTCTTTTGAATAAAAGTTTATTAATAAATACAAAACGAGGGGTGGAGAGCCCATAGAAACCTCATCACAACCGATACAACACAACTTTTTAAAAAAAAGACTAAAACCAAAATATTAATCTGGGTCCATGATTCTCGGCAAGAACGAGACAAGGACCATCAAAATGATGTTTTTATGCAATACCACAAAGAGGTTCACCGACCTAAATTTCTGTAAAAGAGTAGATATGACCTAAAGCTTTGCCCCTCTTCCCTCGATGAAGAATATCCCAGCCCGGCACAAGCAAAGGGAGAGAGAAGGGAAAATAATGTTTGCTTCCCTATTTCTATATATTTTTCACTCTTTGTATGTTTGAGATTTATGTTTTACACTTAGGAATTGAGCTTCCCTTCCGTTGCTATGACTAAGAGAATGATTATAAACTTTCATGATCACTTTTTCCAATTACCCAAGGGCCAAGACCAAAATCAGGAAATTGTTGTGCTGATGGAAGCGGTGCTCCAGGTTGTTGGTCCGAGTGATTTCTCAAATTATGCTCAACATTATCGGTCTGGATTGGATGACATTCTCGAGCTGACGTTTTAAATGGGCTTAGATATCTGAAAAAGTATGAATTTATTGCAAAATGACAAAAAAAAAGAGTCAACTTTTGATTATCCACCCTAAAGCCCCTTCGAATCTTTTAGATATATATCTGTAGGCAAAGGAGTAAAGACATCAAACTGGAATCTGCAAAACAGAAGCTTCGGTAGAATGTAAAGCGGCATACAAAATCTTTTCCCCAACAATCATAAAAGTTGGGCAACAATACACATCTAATGTTCCGAAGATGGACACATAATATATTAAATCACCTTATATAAAGCCCCCCCAATACTGGGCAACTGAAATGATATTCCTCCATCCCCATCATCATACATGGTTCCAAAATGGAGAGAACCAGAGGATTTTGCAAATGGAAGCCCCTTGATATGGTAATTTCTGGCACTAGAGCCACTAAACGATTGAGTAATCGAAGTGAAGCCAATGTTCCTGTAGTTATTTAATAACACAAACCAATTAAAGCAATAATTAAAAATATACTAAAGAACTCAGAGTGAGAGATGATAAATATTCAGTTTTATTATGAACCCAAGAAAGGTTAGTAAAATGACAAAATGATCAAGAAACTTACCTCTGCTGTTACAAAATAAATCCTACAAAAAGCACTGGATGTTGAGTTCAAAATAGGAGCAAGGATCAGGGATGTCACACTTGTTCAAGACCTAGAGCCACAACATATTCTCAAATAAGTCGACTGTCATTGCAAATAACCATGAAAGAGTTAAAAGCTGTATCCAAATTCACTCAATTAAACAAATGCCAGAAACCGTTAGTTAAAGTAGCAAAAAAGAATGCTTTGACGGAAATGCAGAATGACACAAAGCATCATTTAGCATGATTAACTTCCTGTAAAGAGTTCTAAGTATCTCCACAAAACTGAAAAGAAATAAACTGACCACAACAGAAAATGGTTACTTAGTTCTTTCTAACATCTCAGCTTGGAATGGTTGGGCAGACAATGGTTAGTTCAAGTTCTTTCTAACATATAGGTTTGACATCTGGTTATATGCTTTCCACACCAACCAGCAAGGTTACGGAAAAATAATTACCTCAGGGTGCACTATTCCAGAAGTTCCAATTTTCTTCCCTTTATAAATGATGCTAGCTTGTGTACCGTGAAGAAACTCAGGCTCCTTCAGAAGACGGCAAGACAGAGGTACATCATCACCAAGTACTATTACAAAAAAGGAAAAAGAGGAACTGCAATGGGCAGGAGGGGAGACAAGCCCTTACATTAGAAGGCTGTAGATAGTAGGTTGTATTGTCATTAGGTGGAACAAGCCCAATCACTTGCATGATTCTTTCCACCAGACCATGAATTATCTGCAAATCATAAGTTAAAATTTACACGCTGTTGAAATGCTTCACATGTAACACATGAACGTACATTTTTTTTATGCAGACATTTTTATAGATAATAATTCTATTCAGAGGACATTTACATACACACATGAATGATATGCTTAGTTATATAGATTGAGTTTATCCATCCAAAAATTAACATACAAATTAGGTGGCTTATATTAAAAAGTGGAGAGACCCCACACATTCATAATGTATTCAAATATTCCCCCAAATAATTAGATAATGAGGTTTAAATTATCCACACAATCTACAAAATAAAGGAAACAGACACTGCTATAAGCAGTAGACCACTCAGAAAAAAGAGTGCAAGCATAGAGCTTCTAAGTTTCAAGTAAACAGTTTGACACGATTAAATTTATGATCCACTCTCCATCCTATCTTCCAAATGAAACTGCTGAATTATTCCACTATTCCTACCATCCACATAAAGCAAAGAAGAAAAGTGCTCCAAATGAAACTGCTTTCATGCCGTCCAAACAATCTTTTTTGGCAGTACCCATCAACCACTCTTGAGGCACCCGCTATGGCCCGAAGGAGATCATGACTCTCTTAACTAGGGGTGTAAAACTTAACCGGAAAACCGGCCCAAACCAGCCCAAACCAGTCCAGTCCGGTTCCGGTTCTATGCTTTTTAGGACCAGACTGGACTGGTTTGCTATTTTATATATTCTATTTTTTTTTTAAATATTATATATAATTTTTAAATATAATATATATAATAATATAAATTATAATTATATATAAGATAATGTTATTATAATTTATAACATAAAATTTAATCTTAAATATGAAAATTTATTTGATCATATGCTTTAAACATAAAATATATATATTAATAATATTTTATGGCCTAACAAATTTGCATTTTATTAAAACCGGAAAACCGGACCGGAATTGGTAAAACAGAAGGTACCGATTTAGGAGGTTAACTGGTACATAATCAATTTTCGAAAATGTAAAACCGGTACAGTCCTAAATTTTGTCCAAAACCAAACCCGTTACACCCGTACTCTTAACAAGGGTAATGAAGCAATAGAAGATCAACGAACTTGCTCTTACATTTACACATGCCAACTATTCATTACAAAAACATCCTTTGGGTTCTATCATCCAAAGTTAAAACTTAAAAGCCTCCTAAAGCAGCAATCCAAAAGGGAAAAACATTCTTCCCTAGAGACTTTGCCATCCCAAATACTTCTCCATGAGAATTGAGCATCATTAACACCTCCTAATGCCTCGTAATAAGAAAAAACTTCAAATTCAACTCCATGTTTCAGCTTCCAACATAATTGCTTGGCCCCTTCGCAAACCAATATAATTTAATATAACAAACTACAAAATGAATCCGCTAGTCTAATTCCCAAATGCTAAAGCATTAAAAAAAATAATATTGTAAGAATGGATCCATGCATCCTCAATACAGAAACTTGTATCTTCGGTTGTCACAAATAAATCATAAAAGAATTCTTTAAGGGACCCACAGATGCACAAAGCACACCCTTCTATCATCTCCTACCAAACACTGGACAAATCATGGAAACCTTTTCCAACCTGCCTGATACTTCTACATAAGACCTCGCCAAACTTAGTCCATTGTACCCAAGGATCCCCATGTTTTGCATTAGTAAAGTGTCTCCAAAACTGATACCCTTCTTGTAACCATCTATTGAATAGCTCTTAAATAAATAAAATGGCAGATGCCCTACCTCAGAATGCAGTCTGGACTAAGTCGTGTAAGTGGATCAACTGTTCCTTTTGAATCAATGATCAATGGGTATCATCACCCCAGCACTAATCAAATTAATATTTTACTTTATATTATGGCCACAATGCCACGATTACTTATCCAGCATTGCATTGGAAGCGCTCAGTCTCCTCAACCACAAATTTACATATATGAAAAGGTGAACACACCAAATTTCAATTCACCAAATGAAATGGAATCCTTCCCCTATCCCATCCATAAAAATTGCACTGCAACTATTCTCAATAGTGGGGGGGAAGAGCGCAGAGCAAAAGAAAATGCGTTAAGTTGGATATGTACTGATGGCCAGGAGTTCACAATGACAAGTGGCAAAATGCAGGGTTCTAAACAGATTTCTTATTATATAAAAACAATGACGGCTTTTTTATTATTCTAAAAGTTGACTGTTTTCTAGCTCGAGTGAATTGCAATCAATTCTTGATGTTGGAACATAGCATTGACAATCACTAAGTTTCAATGCCCGCACAGTTTGAATGCTCCCAACTCTTGTTCGGACAAAGCCAACTTGAAAATGCAGATTTTTTTTATCAGTGAAAATCTAAATATAGAAACTTGAATGGCCAGAAATGCGAGTCACAAACAATAAATGAAAACAAACTGAGATTAGCCATTCAAAACACTATGATTAGTAAAAATAATTAAACTGAGTAAGATATCAATGCACCTCATATCCAGCAGCAGCACCACAATATAGTGCCGCAAGTTGGCGACGATTTGTTGCACCTACATCTTTAGTCTCATCCAACCGCACTATGTCGCCAACTTCAAAAATCTAGAGACAATTAGAAATTGGGGGGGGGGGGGGGGGNGAATGTCCGATACCATAACAAGATCAGGGTTTCTAAGGTGTGCTCTACAGAAATGATATGAAGTATGCATATGATCAAGTGAAAGAGATGGTGTGAGTGGATAATGTTGGCAGTTTGACACATTCCTAGGATGTAGGGTGTCATATCTACCCATGAAGTATCCAAGTCTCCCACTAGGGGTGCCGTTGAAGGCACCTCTATTTGGGATGGTGCTATAAAATAGATAGAACATCACTTAGGTGAAAGTGACTAAAGCGAGCAAGTTACTCTACTTTTTTTTTTTTATAAGTAATAAGAAAATTTTATTGACAAGTAAATATGCATAACCTAAGTACACATGAAGTATACAAGAGAAAACACCTAAATACAAGCGAGGAACTAGAATAAGCTAAAAGAAAATAATAAAGATTGTCCCCATTCAAAACAAGAGCCTTCGGCTAAAAACACAAATTACTAAAAGAAAAACTCTCTAAGTTCTCCCATCGAACATTCTCAATATTCAAAGCATTGCCCATTTATTTACAACCATAAACACCACATCAGACATAAGGGGATCATCCTCCAAATAGCAACAATATGATGACTCCCATTAAAACCTTGCCAACAAGCTAAGAGATCCACCACCCACTTAACCCAAGCAATACCCGTCCTACCAAAAATCTCATCCCAAAAAGTCTTAGCCACCTCGCAATGGAGAAATAAATGGTCAACAGATTCACCATCTTTCTTGAACATGAAGCACCAATCCACAACGATAAGTCCACGCTTTCTCAAATTATTCGTAGTCACAATTTTTCGAAGGGACGCCAACCAGAAGAAAATTGCAACCTTACGAGGCACCTTAGATCTCCAAATGCACTTCCAAGGAAATTTATTAACACAATGACAAGTCAATGCCTTATAAAAGGCGCTAATCGAGAATCTGAAATTTCCAGCATGAATCCACAGCAAACTATCCTCCCTTTCCTGAAAAATCCACAACATCTCAGAGCGAGCAACTTTGATCAAGAATACTCTAACCTACCAACTTTTCTAGTCTTTCTTCCCTATCCTTGGTGAAGCCAAACGCTTTGAGATGCATTAGATTGATTTCTTGTGGGGAGGAATGGCGATGAGTTCAAGTAAAGGCATTCTGGGGTGTAAAGTGTCATCTTTACCAAAAAAGTACCTAGGCTTCCATTTAGAGGCCACTTTTTTTTTCCCCTTGATCACTAAACAAATTTTTATTGCTCAAAAGAGTAGGCAATAACCAAAGTATACATGACATATACAAGAGCAATGCCTAGGCGTGCGAGTTTAGTGATGCAAGGAAATCATGGAAGGTCATGCCATGATCGCCAATTACAATCGACCAATAGAGTAAAGTATTGAAAAACAAAGTTCTAAGCTCATCCATTGACCGCTCTTGGTCTTTAAAGCTTATATCATTTCTCTCCCTCCAAATGCACCACCATAGGCATATTGGTACCATCTTCCATATGGATGCAATTTGATAGTTGCTCCGAATGCCTCTCCAAGAAGCAAGGAGGTCACCTACTCTTCTCGGCATCACCCAAGCTAATCCCAAACGAGCAAAAACTTCATTCCACAAAGTCATGGCAATCTCACTATGTATTAGTAGATGGTGTAACGACCCCACCCAATGTTATTAGGGATGAAATAGGAAAAAATCTAATTGGCCTAAAATAAGTTTAATGGGACGTATTGGAACAGCCTACGGGCTATTAACATTTTTGAAGTTACTGAATTTTTATGGGCCATATTGGACAAGCTGCTAGTTATTATTTTCTGGGATTTAGCTAGGCCCAAAATTTTCTATTAAAGTCGTTAAGATTAGTTGAAAATTTTAGAAGAAATTAAGGGACCGATATTTAGAAACCCAATTGAAATTATTGAGTTTTTAGCCCATGAAATGAATCCAAACCCGTTCGGCCAATACCAGTTCCTCTATAATTCTAAACCATGCACATCTCCACCTTCCACTAGGATTCATGCTCCAATAGAACTCTCTTACAATTCTACAAGTCATCTTCACATTAAAATTCCTAAAGGTTACATGCAATATATACCCTGTAGCCCCTTGCACATGGCTTACTCCTTCCTCTAGCCTAGGGCAGCCGCACTGCATATACCAACTATCTCCACAAAAGATTTCCTCCCCAAGTCACTCAGCCTTCATGAGTTATTTCCTCTAGGCCACGACCAAAACACCAGCCCCAACAACGGACTGCCTCCTTATAAAAACCACCGCCGCTACTGGCGATAACCTAGACCTCTACATCGCCCCTTGCACAACAACACCACGAGAAACCGAAGCCACCACTCCTTGCCTGTAACAATTCCTCTCTCACATCTATCTTCCCTCCACTACAAACATTGGAAAAAAAAATCCACTGCACGCAATGAACCTCCCACGGAAACCAGACGCATGCACCCACATGATACCACCCACCATCCCTTCTCTCCACGCAACAACCACATAGACGATGCCAAACACACCTCTGTTTTAGCCCCACAAAACAGAGCATCCCAACAAGCCACTCCACCTCTACTGCCAATGACGGATGCCACCCACTCTAGAGACAACGCAGGCGACCAACCCACCAAGAACCTGCCAACCTCCATGTTGCGTAGACAACTGCCATCGTCTCTCGTGTTACACCACACACACACGACCGTCAACCGCCAAAATAGAATGCGTGAGGCTCTACTCCAGGCCGCCCATCACCGTTGTCCTCTCTGTAGACCAGACAAAACGACGCTACCCAACCACTGTTTCCAAGAAATTAGACCTTGGTTTCTCTTCATACGTAAACGCTCTCTAGGTTAGTTTCCTTGCTCTCTCTATTTGTCTCTTGCTCGGTATAGATCTATGTTTTATTTGGTCTAAATTATATTGGAGGTTTATGTACTTTACGGATTGAGGATGTTATATGAAAGGGTACATGTCATGGGTACTTGTTATACAGGCCTGTCATGCAAATTATTCATCGAGTTTGGAGTTATAATTCGTGTATGTAAATTTACAAAATTTACAGAGTCTATGTGATCTTGGGATTGATCGTAAATTTTAGGAGAAATAGTTATGTGGAGATCACAGTATTCGGGGTGACGACATTTTAGTGTTTTGAGGATTTTAGATTTTAGGAAAGTATAGATTATTTTAGGGTTTTTAATTCTAAAGTAAGGGACATATTAAAAAATTGAAGTGTATTTTATAGGCAATCAGCTTCGTCCCAAAAATATTGGAATAGCGCTTTGAGGTAAGTAGCAAAATCATACCTTTACACGTAAACGGCATGTCTTTTATAAAAGTATTATGCATGTACGCCCTCTGTTGGAAGCCCCTTTTCATGTACCATGAAAATACAAAATTTATGAAAAGAATTATGCATCAAAATATTTATGAAAAGCCATGATTTTATGTGAATAGTTATGTATCAAAAGATTTGTGAAAAATCATGATTTTATGTGAAGAAACATGTATCATAACATTTATGAAATATGCGATTTCATTTGAAATCTATGATATGATAAGGTGCGATTTCACTTGAAATATATATGATATGATATGACAATATATGACAAATATGATTATGATGAAGTATAAATGATAAGATACATAACAACTGATGTTATGATATGAAGATGGTACTATATGTTATGGGCATATTGCATTGCCAAGTTGTACATGCTGGTAGTGCACCCATTGTGCCTTCCTTATGTATAGATTCCATAACCCGCGGCCAGGGGCAGAATCATAATCTACTTAGAGTCGCTAGCTCTAACTCACGGGGGTCAACAATGGGTACCAGCCTATGACAAGTGAAAGACAAGTTAATGCATTTCATGTACAAATCAGGTTCATGTTCATTTTAGTTCTGTATGTATTTATGAGTACGCATATTTTTCAAGAAAACTTGTGTTTATTATGTTTACTGTATGATGTAATGCTTATTGATTATTTGACTCATTTTGTATGTTTTTATGTTTAACCACCCCAAGTGATGATCTTTATGAGGATGAGACTGCAGGACAGGACTTGACCCAAGGAGGCGACGTAGAGGCCTAAATAGTTTATGTTATACTAGCTTTATGATATCTAGTTTAATAATTTATTTTAATAAGCACATGAGACCTTATTGATTATAAATAAATGCTTCCACAGAATCTCTTTTGGATTTTAAGTACTTAATAAAGATTGAATTTATTTATTTATGGGATCTTTCGTATTTGGTGCTTCATTAAAAAGAAAAGTTTTAGGTCAAAGTTTAGTAGCACATCGGTTCCCTGAGAACTCTAAAAATGACTTTATTGGGGAACAGAGTGTTACAGATGGTCAACGAACTCTCCACTCTTCTTGTACATACATCACAAATCCATGACTTTGATTCTACGTTTCTGCAAGTTGTCTAGAGTGAGAATCTTCCCCAACGAAGCCATCCATATAAAAAATGCTGCCCTTAGAGGTGCCTTTGTCTTCAAAATGCTCTTCCATGAAAATGAATTTGTTGTGCATGGTCATAGTGTGGTAGAAGGATTGGACTGTGAATATCCCCTTCTTAGAGGGCACCAAAATATCTTCTTCACCTTCCCCCGACAATCGGAAGGGCTAAACATGGTCAAAGAATGCCAAAAAAACTTCAATTTTCCAATCTTGTGCATCTCGAAGGAATGTAACATTCTATTGGGGAAGACCATTGGAGATGATTAATAGATCCGCAATCGAGGCTTCTTTCATTCTTGCTAAGCCATAAACTTGTGGATAAGCTTCCTTGAGTGCCCCATTGTGTCATGCCAAAATTTGGCCTTCAATCCCCAACCCATTGTAAAGCAAGTATTTGCTTCATGTGTCCCAACCTCTTCTTGTATGCTTCCATAAGGCCAACTCACCCCATTAGAACACCACCCTCCCCATGGTTCAATGACGATTCTCCACAACTGCCCCCCCCCCCCTTTTTTTTC
>QEOT01001384.1:45798-168028 GCA_003123785.1 Pterocarya stenoptera
CTTTCGGATTGAGTGGGTTTTGCCTTCACAAATATCCTAGAAGCCCCAGATAACAAAATAACAAGAATCATTTTGATATCCCTACATTTGACAATTATTGCTCTAAGCAACTCACTTGCATGGCTTTTAAGAAATGCTAGAGATGTCTATTAGCATATGAAGATTACATATAAAGATGTTATATATATATTATTTTTTTTATCAGTAAAAAGTATATAAAGATGTTATATTTAATTCAATACTTCTAAAATTTTTGTATTTATTTATGATATGATTAAACAGCACGACTACATGAACAGAAAAATTACACAAAATTGTAAATTTTATATCTACTAATGTTGTATTTATTAATGACACAATGAAACAACATAAGATTCCATAAAGAGAGAACTAGAACTAAGAATAATGGCCCAACTAAATTGAATGCTATGCACAATTCAGAAATTATTAAATCTCCATGCTCACTACTCGGCTAACAAAATACAAACTAAATGTGACTACCTAATAACATGGGCACAGTCAGACCCACCCACGGAAAAATCAATGCCCTATTGAGAAACTACAATGTACCTTTATGGGCTTTGGATGGGCTTTGTTCTGTCCAACAGTTTTCAACAGACCAGACATAAGGCTGGTACGAGCAGTCTGTAAATGAAGCAATGTGTCAAACTTCAAATCAATAAAGAAAGTGGAGAAAAAAAATGAAGATAAAAGAAATAACTGACAGTCAAAACCAAGTAAACTAAGAAGCAAACCTAGAGTTTAGTGTTGTTGGTAACAATATACTAGTTAGTAGGAAAACACACAAACCCCCTCAAATACCACCCAATTTGCAATCACCCCCAAACTAATAAGTAATTACAATGTACCTACTTTTCACTTAAAAAGACAAAATTACACCCAAAAATTCTAAAAACTGAAAATCCCATATTAAATTAAAAAATTAAAATTTTCATAAAGATTTAAAATATTTAAGTTCAAAACTTTATTTTGAAAATGATTTTCATTTTTTACGTTTTAATATTATTTTTCAAAATAAATAAATAAAAATTTACTTTTTTATTTTTACTTTGCTATAATTATTTTATATTGGGTTTTTAGATTTCTTTTTTAGTTTTTTACTAAGGGTATTTATGTCAAAGTTCTTATGGGGGGTACATGGAAAATTTTGAGTAGTTTGAGGAGGTGATAGCCAAAATAAATATTTTGGGGGTAATTGCAAACACGATGGTAGCTTGAGGGGATTTGTGCATCTTTCCCAATTAATTATTGAGCATAGACACACACTAAGATCCAGTAGTAATTTGGTTAAAGCTAAAAATGCATGCACCTTAATGACAAAATGGAAGTCCAAATCAGGAGAGCCACTTCAATAGCAACGTAAAATTGTGATACAGAAAATCTTGTGAAACAATCCACACAATTCTGGTTATATACAATTCATTACTAAGTTGGCAGATACAACTTCCAGTTTAGCTTTGACTTGTGTTTGGCATGCATACCATGCAGTGATTCATCCTAATCTCATATTTATTGGGCGTGGATAGATATGCAAACACAAAAACATGTTTTCAAATAAATGCCAATAAAAATATAAATTGGAGAGTTGTGTGCAAGGGTTGGCTACCAACCCCAATGACCTTGTTGATATGGAACAAATCTTAGCACGGAAGGTTCACAACAGTGAGTTTGACAAAATATGGATCCAATAAAAAATTGTGAATGATGTAAAGGTGAAAAAATATCACCCTAGATATAAGTATATAAATAAATAACAGTAATAGTATCAATCTTATATGAGCTTTGTGCATTAATAATACATATTACCGGGGGTCAGATGTGGAACTGAAAAGGGAGACCTAACCAGCTAGCAAATCTACAGATGTCTTTTACATTAACAGAACTTTTTTTCTTCCATCCGTACATCCAAACTTTTTTTTCATTTAATCCTTTGCCTTGGCATAACCTTTTTTCTATGAAGTAATAAGATGAAGTGGCTCGAAGTGGACGCCACCAAAAAAAACACAACACAACAAAACCCAGCCAAAAACCTTGGAAGATTTTCTCAACAAGCATCTATTCAGTGGACAACACCACTTTTTTCAAAATGTAGAAAAAAATATATATCTCAAGAAATTCCTCAATCCAAACATTTTTTCTACATGTTCCACCACCACTTTTACAAAACCCAAAAGAAGTCAATTTCTCAAAAAGATTTTGAAGTTTTGAGGAAAATCTTTAATCCACACAAGAAAACTAGTGTAAAAAAGGGTATCAAACAGAAGCAGAATGCGGAGGCAAATGACTTTAAAAAGGTATAACTGCCTTCTAAAGAAATGAAGGAGTTCATGATATGCATTAAGTCTTGATTTTATTCAAAAAAAATTCTTAATTTGAAACAAAAGAGAGAATAAAAATAGCAAGGGTAAGGACAGCAAGAGAAGACTTTTCAAAAAAGAATGTACCTAAACTGAGTAAAGAGACAATTAAAGGATATCATATCAGTAGAAGTTACAGCAATCATACCCTTCCAAAAATTATACTAGCAAAATCCACTTTATCAGGTTATAATTAAGCACATAAGATTGAGAATACAAACCTCATTTTCAGAAGAACGAGGATTTTCAATAATCACCGCAGTGGAACCGTCATCTTCATGATTTAACATTGCAAAATTATCATTTTGTGAGCACAAAATAAATGACAAGACCTCGGTAAACCCACACATTGCCATCTAATAGGAAAATCAAACCAAAATATATGTTAAACAAATAGAATGCAATAAAAAAAAGACAATACAAGGAACGGTATCACTAATCAAGAAAAAGCTGCAATCTTATTTGTATCTTTTCGGCTCTGTACCTCCAATCTGACAAGATGACTGAACTCTTCCAGGGGCAGTGGCCTCAACGACACAGCCCTACCCTTTGAAATATTGTAACCCTTAGAAATCGCAATATCCTTAATATTATTGTAGCCATAAGCAATTGCAACATCCTTAGCAATGAAAAACATGTCGTCAATACAAATACAAGTACAAACATGTTTGGTGCAGAAAAGATGCATTAGTTATATGACCAGGTTTAACTACTATTAATACCTCCATAACATCACATGGATGAAGAACATCACTTCTAGTTGGGGGTACAGATACAGTAATATCAGAGCTATTATCACCTGATACAGACTTCACAGCACTCAATTGCATCCGATTTAACAAACTAGTGACCTGCATGATAGGAAAGACAGTGAGGAGACAGAGCAAAAACAAGCTAAGCCATTGCATACGAGTAGTTACTGTCACTGAACATATAGAAATATAAAGTATTCACATCATAACGTGACAGCTACTACTCAGATTGCTAATTTAATGCTAGGTTTTACAGGAAAAATGAATAAGGAAAGTGTGACACCCCAACTTAAAGCTAGGACTTGGTGGTCATGTTAAGTCTCTATTGGGCCTGAGTAATTATAGAATCAGTGGAACTAGGGCCCATACAGTCAAAATTTGCTTTTTAAGAAGTTTATTTCCTTACATCTCGGAGTAGGTAGCCGCCAAGCCCATTTAGGCTTTAAGCCCATGTAATTTTCGGCCATTAACATAAGGGCGACACTTGGCATTCATGCAAACTGTTCCTTCGGGTCTGAAGGCTAACAATCATGGGGAAGATAAAGAGGGTTTCAGTTTTGGCTAGGGCTAATGCCACATGGCATGCATGCAAGATGTTTTTTAGGATTTCTAGAAGACAATCATGAGATGAAGAAAGAAGAGTGCTTGGGTTGGCCAAGGAGAAATGACACATGGCACCCATGCATAGGAAACTCCTTAGATTTCCGAGGTGCTCAATGATGAGGGAGAGGGAGATTTTTTCGGCTTTGGCAAGAGGATGCTGGATGCCACTTGGCATCCATGCATGGGCATCTCTTGGATTTTCGAGAGGAACGACGATAGGGAGAGTGTGATCCTCGGCCATGACAAGAGGGTGCCAATTGGCATCCATGTGTGTGTCCCATAGGTTTCCAAGAAAGGATTGATGCTGAGAAGATTCGGCGATGCCACTTGGCATTCATGCAGTAGGTGTCTCTTAGGCTTTTGAGGAACAATGATGTGGGAGAGAGTGATTTTCAGTGGTTGTAAGAAGAGGCCATTTGGCTCCCATGCAAGGAAGATTTTGGTAAGTACCAAAAAGAGCAATCATGGTGGAAAAGGGGGATCTCGGCTAGGGCAAGAAAGGGGAGCCACTTGGCGTCCATGCGTGAGATTTGTCTGTGGATTTTAGTATTATGAAGGAAAAAGTAATGATAGGAGAGAGAAACATGGGAAATCACAGAGGGTATTTAAATCCTAGCCATTAATGGTCCGCAATTTATACCCTTGAGGGAGAGCCGAAAAGTCATTTTGTCCTCCATCAGATTTTCCCTCATTCTCGCCCACCTCCAGAAAAATCTCCACCATTTTCCCTCTCAACAAAACACCATACATGCACAATGTGAGGGATTCAGCCAACACTCGAGGAAGCTTTAGCTCGGTAAGCAAAAACCCAAACCATACTCTCTAGTTCATATCACGAAAATGCTAAGGGTGGAACTTAGAGGTCTTAGCTTGTGAGGGAAAGGGGTGTTTTAGTGTGTTGTAAGAAGCACAAAGGAAGAGAAGAAGAGTATGACCTCGACCCCAAGGAGCTAGGCCATGCTTGAATCGGTTTGAGTGTGGTCTTATCTATAGGGTTTTCCTAAAAACAAAAGCTAGATTGTAAGCTTTTGGTGAATGTGTGTCGAACTGCTTGGGTGTCTCTGTTATGACGTATCCACAGCTAGTTGAAGGGCCTGAGATGTGGGCGGTAACTAGCAAGTGCACATTGTTCATATGGGTAACTGTGAGGTATCCATACATTGTTTACCTTGAATAAGAACTTATGTGATTGATATGAAATTGTAAATTTTTATATTGTTACAAGTTCAATGTTTTAGGAAAAGTCCAAATGGGTGAAAAATACAATTATGAAATTGCACGATCATGCTCATGCATCCATGTTCATGTTTACCCTATTCATGTTTATTTTATCTGTGTATGTTGTTGGCATAACTAACTTGAAATTCTCGAAATCTCACTATGGTAGTTTTCATTACCATTCCCCTCGGAATGGTAGAAGTTGTGACAGGACTTGAGGATAGCGAGTAGGATGGGAAAGCGCAAGCGCGAAGAGTCCCCAATAGTCAAAGAGAGTCCTTCAATTGAGAGTCGGCCCGAAGCAGCCGAAAAGTTCATATGTGATGTTTTGAAGTTATTTGAGGACAATCAAAAGATATTAGAAAAGATAGGAAAATGATTTGAACTTGGTGGCGAAAACAACATTTTGATGGTCATGAAGGGTCATAGTTCTGATACCCTACTTTTGTATAGATGATTAAACTACTCATTTTGGGATTAATACAACTTGTTTTGGTACCATGATCTATTGCTCAAACCAATGCCATTTGTATTTTTATTTTGGGATTAATAGAACTTGTAGGGTCATAGTTCTAGGACCCTACTGTTAGAAACATGCTATGTGCATTGCATGTTAACTGTCATGTGGGATATGTAACATTGTATTGTATATCCCGACACTACAATTACCGCCAAATCCCAAGCGGGGTTGGGGCTGTCATATAAAAGGTTCTAAAGAATTTTCACACTTGATCCCCACCGTACATTCTCCCTAGCTTATGAAGCAAGGTTTGACTAAAAGCAATTTAAGTCTTTCTCTTGAACCCGTCATCTTCTAAGGCAAGAAAAGGAGAAAAACTCCTCAAGCCCTCAAGCGTGCGACACTACCACTCGTTCTCTCCCATTTCCATTCTCCTTCCAATCTTAAGCCAAGCACCCATTATTTCATCTCCTCTTCTCCATTTTCGTGTTTTGGGAAAGATTCACCAAAGGTAAAAACCCTAGCTTGACCCATTCGGTTTTAGTTTGATTTTGGAGGCCAACTAAGTTGTTTTAGCTTGTATCTTAATTATAGTTATTATCTATGTTGTCAATAAACGTGAATGCTCTGTTTTTGGCCCAAACCGAGTGTGTTGACACTATCTTGCTATGTATTTCCTATCATTCGAAAATGGTATTTTTGCTATTTAACTTAGTTGGTCATATGTGATGTTAGTTGATCTTTTGATATATATGTATATATATATGTTGATGCCGTTGTGTTTTGTGTCGAGGTCTGGTTGGTGACTTGTTATTAGGATGCTAGAGGATCGGTTTAAAGGTTTGGCTTGGTTCCTTGTAATTTTATAGCTTGCTTATAAAATGTATTAAATGAGTGAATTATAACCTTCAGTGTTTAAAGTTTTCAAGTTCATTTAATGGGTTTAACCTAGCTGTTTTATGCTATGTTTGACCAAATAATTATGTTTTAACAAACTTTTCTCTAATTCTAATGTCACTAGATTTATAATATGAGGTGGTATTAGAAGTAGATGATTATTTGTGCATGTGTGTGAGCTGTCCAGCAAGCCTAATCCCATGTGTATACCCAGTTTTGATGACAAGTGAGCCTTTTCTAATAAGGGACAACTAGCTATTCTAAAGGGCATGTTTTTCTAAATTGATTAGCTTGTCCAAGATGCCAAATCTGTCCTAAGCCCCTTTATTAAGCAAATTTCCAGATTTGAGCCTTCATATCCATTAATTTCAAAATAAGCCTAAATCCAATAAACTTTGTTAAGCATGAGTCCTCAACTACCTTTCCATATAAAATACCCAAGTGGCCTTTCATGGACAGCTAACATGCTTTAGTATTAATTATGTGATTCTTGTAAAGGTTAGACAAGAGGTTAGTTAAGTGGGTTAACACCAAGTGTAGAAGGGGCGTTAGGTTAATGTCATGGCATTCTCATTTAAAGGGAGGCCTAAAGGATATTTAATGAGTATTAACATGCTTATTATCTATTGGAATAGGACCTACTATGCAATCGGAAGTGTTGAGGTATATCGAGATAAGTAGCTATGACCATGCTCCTTACACAAAGTTGTCTTATGAAAAAATGTCTTCTCTCTCTTTTCAAATGTTCTTCTAAAGAAAGAGTAAATGTATATATTATGTACAAGCCTTTCTTGGTAGCCCCTGTTAAGCACCCTATCAATTATAATTGTGTGTGTATAAGGTAATGCATGCATGTAGGTTCTAAATCATGAGATTTTCATACATGCTCTCTCAAATAACTAACACCTTACTTATACGTAGCATGACATGAAATGCTCTTTTTCAAAGAAACACATATACATCGGACGAAGGAAAGATAATGAAAACGTTGATTGCAAAGAAAGGAAATAAATGAAATGAAGGTTAAGGTATGAAAATACGTAATGGCCATATAAATGAAAAGGGTATCAAAGGACTGGACAGATTGCAATGTCGGGTAAGTAGTGCTGGTAATGCACCCAGTGCTGCCACATGACTGAAAGGGATTCCCAACCTGTGGCCACGGGAGGAATCCAAGTCCAAAAGACCGCTAACCTCAACACACGGGTCGTAATAATGTGTACCGGCTAAAGGAAAGTGAAACATGAAAGCATAGTTATTTCTTAAAATGTTTATGCATGAAAGTATTGCTTATTTCTTAAATATTTATGCATGAAAGTATGGCTTATTCCTTAAACTGTTTATGCATGAAAGCATTGTCAAGATTAGCAAATGTTTATGTATGCATGTTTTCAAAAGAAAAGATTATGTGATTAGTAAGTTAATAGCATGGTGTACTGCTTACTGAGTATTAAACTCACTTTGTGTTTATATTTTAAACGTCCAGGTACTGATAGAGAGGTTGGGGAGCCTAGCACTACCGAGGAGGGAGGGGCTGATGCTTAGTGTTCCCCTGTTGGTTCGACCCTTTTGATGATGATGGTTTATGTTTTAGGATGGGTCCCGTGTTGGGACGTTTTGTTGAATTAACTTTTAGACAATGTATCTTTTGGGTATGATGTAATCTCTATGGTGGGGAGATGGAATGGTGTAACTTCTATGGTGGGGTGATAGTAACCCCCCATACATTGACTTAACACCTTTTTGTATGTATTGTAGGGACTGAGTCCCTGCTTATTTAGAACTTGAATAGAATGTCTATAAAGGTTTCCCCTTTTATTAAACTAGAAATTTAGAGTACATGCGTGATATGTTCACGCTTATCCCATATTACTTCAGTAGAAAAAAAAAAGAAGAAAAAAAAAAGAAGAGAAAAATATACATATATACAGATATAATAAGGAAAGAACGGGTCAAGGGTAACGGCCTCGCCCTTGGAAGGGCGGGGTTGTTACAGTCCATGACTCTAGTCAGAGTAGAATGAAGGGGAGGGGTTCTCTTAGTTGTTTATAAAGCCTACATACTATTTTAGAATGCAAAAGGACTAAACGATGAGGTAAAATGCCTAAGGCTGTGGGTTACTGAGTTCTTCATCAAAGAAAGGTGGGTTCATAAGTTGGTGGAATTTGCCATGCTATAATGGGAGATTTCAATGTCAATCTTTTTCCAAGTGAGAGAATGTTAGATACTCATTTGCGTCCAGCTATAGTGGAAAACAAACATCAACGAAAAATATACAAATATATGTTGCTGGTTGGTGACATACATAAAGACCAAACAAATAAAGAAATTTCAAATACCAAAAAATACAGCACCAACCAGCCCCATTATAGATAAAAAAAACTAATCTAAGAAATGAGCGCTCCCACACACACATACATCAATAACAGCCTCTGCCATGAATGCACATTTAAGGTTTCATAAATCAAGAAATAGACATATAATGTAAAGAAATTGAAATACCTTGTCAGCATCCAAGGGGACTCCAATTGCACCAGTAATATAGGACAGAGAGACTTCCATGCTGTAGACAGACAAATCAGGACAAATATATGACTTCCCATCTGAGTATATCACTTCAACTGGCTCAATTTCAAACTTCCTTCCACAATGTTCTGAAAAGGTTGTCACCTAGAACAATAGAAGAAAATCATTCATCAATCAACTCTAAACCATAACCAAAATCCAAAGCAGCCTTCCAGGTTACCATTGTGTTCAAAACAATCTTGGCTTTTGTCAGATCAGTGGCAGTACATTCAATGAACACATTCTTCGTCTTTAGAGTGATAGCTGAATGGGCACCATTGATAATTGGGGGCAAAGATAAAACAGTTCTGCATCAAGAATAGAATTTTCAGGGGGAATAAAAACACATTTTAAAAGATTAGGAGCATATAAATACCTACAACTACGCATTCAGTATATAAAGGAATTAAATGCATGTACATAGTTCAAAAGATTTTCTTGTTCCAAGAAAATTCAATAAAGACAATGAGTTATTTTTTCCGTAGAGTATAAAGAGCAGTAGGAACTCAATGTCTTCAGAGCAGATATCTTCAACTACTTTAGACAAGAAAGTAAGGGGAAAATGATAGAACAATAAAGAAATAACAATTAATTAAAATTGTAGGTAAAAGAGCTCAAAGTCCTTAAAATTGCATAAACGTAAAAGAAAAAAATCATCATACCTGTTACTGTCATATATAACAGGGAACACTGGTGAGCTCTCAATTATGTGCAAAAATTTCTTCAGTTTCAAATCTGCCTGCCACATCAAGATTAAACATAGATCAAGAAATTATATTCTAATACATCCACAACCAATATAAACTAAAATATAGAAGCTCCTACAAATCATGCACAAGCAATGTAGGTGCAATCACCAATATCTTAATCCAAGACTCACTTTGTAAAACTCCATCAGCTCATCGGCTCTGAAATTCTTCACCTAAACTCCAAAAGAAATAAGCTTTAAGCAATCAGTTCTAACATTATACACTGCAACTTCACAATATTTTGCCATTCAAAAAAAGAAGATATAGCATGACAAAGGCAAATTTTCTTAGACCACTACCATCTACAAAAATATAGGAGGTTCTGATTAATCAGAAGATTCTCTGGTCCACCAGAGAAGAAGAAAGGGCTCTCATTTGAGGCACAAACTCTCTTTGTTTAAAAGTTGTCAACCACATGCTTCAATTTCCTTGAAATGGATACCAAAGCAGAAGAAATGATAGCTTATATATCAAGTACAATAAACCAATGGGAACAAGGTTGGTTTAAAACTCTCAATAACAACAGGGAAACCTATTGCTTGCTACATGAATCCAATTTCATTTTACCCAGGAAAAGACATCTTTCTTCAATAGAGATTATAGGGAAGACCCTTCAAGCATTCTGTACTTCTTTTCAGTCACAAGCCTGCGTGCTCATTTTTTATAATATGTTTCCCATGACTTTATCAGGTAGCACTGATTCTGACAAAGTCACAATACATTTGGACAGTGTTTAAGAATTGAATCAAAATATGAAGGTTACCTGCTTCAGTGGCACAAAATTTATACTTGAAGGAGGCAAAGCCTGCAAATAAAAGAAAAATTAAAAAATTAAAAATGAGTGAAATTGTAAGTTACTGATGCAGTATATGTTCTTACTTCAGGTCACACAACCTTCAATTATTATTTAAAGTAAGCAAATTAATGTGGAATAACCTCGTAAAATTGTTTTATAACCTCATACAAAAATGTGAGAGAAGTAACTTCCCAAAGCAAACATGTTTGTGGATATGCTCAACACACTAAACACTTAAAAAGGAGAGAGAGAAAGAGAGAGATAGGAAAATCTTCAACAATCGGACAAACAATACAAAAGCCGCATGTCCTAACATAGGATTGGACAAGTCAAAAAGGTGATCAACAAATTAATCTAACCATCCAGAATAAGGAGTTTTTTTTATTGGCACCGGATGTCCAAGAACAAAATCCCGACTAATCCTAGAGGTGCTCAAGTCCTTGATAAGGAGTTTCTTGCAAGTGCTCCAAAAGCCTTTGACCTAGGGCATAAGCTTGTCCCTTCATTCCAAAGAGAGATTATCAAAGAAAAAACTAACTGCCCGCATATGTACAGCCATAACACATTATCCAAGACACCAAGAGAATACATAGCATACTGTAACAAGAAGAATTAATATTGGAGAAACCTACCTCATATGTGAAAGGGCCATGTAATGTATCCAAGTCGTGAGTTCCAATGGCAACTAGGGTTCTTCGGCTAAAAAATTATCAAATGCAAGCATGTGAAATGATAGATTACATAAAATCTTTAAGGAAACTTTAGATAAAAGCTCCACACATAAAATCTTTGGGCCATGTAACTAATTGATGCTAGTTTTGGCGGATGGGGGGATCTGCTAAAAACTACATAAGCAAAAAAGACCTTATAAACTTTAGGTCAAAATTAAGGTTTAATATATAACCTCATAAGATTTTTCATAACTTAGTGCACTCTTTGATGCTTGTGTTATTTGCATATTATCTAAACAACCATACATAAAACATAATAAATAAACCTTGTTCTATCTAGATTTTATTTTATTTTTTATAATTAATAAGAGATTTATTACCATAAATAGGCATAGCCCAAGTACACAAGGGAGTATACAAGAGAAATACCAACATACAACGACTAGCAAGAAAGATAAAACTAGAACTAGAAGAAACTAGAAAAACTCCAAAAACTCATCACCGTTCATTACAATGGCCTTAACCCATAGGCAAAAAGTTTTAAAGAAAAATTCCCTAAGTTCTTCCATCGATTGTTCTTTATCTTCAAAGCATCTACCATTTCTTTCTAGCCAAAGACACCACATCAAACACAAAGGGATCATTTTCCAAATTGCTGTTCTATCTAGATTTCACGGACAAACACAATCAAAAAGGAATCTTCAACTTTTAACAGGTCCAAGCATTTTCTTGGAGATAATAATTATGCCAAGTTATGTATTATAAATGAAGCTGTGAGTTAGGATTCATTACCGGCAAATGTTTTGATGGAGCTTTTCTTGGAGGTCAATAAAGCTGTTATAACTTCCTTCATCAAATGTTATACCTCTTAAAACAGCACAAACAACATAGGGACGAATTGAAGCTGTCTGCAATGGGAGAAAAGGAAGAGTTTATACACCCAGAAAATCAGCTCTCACAATAAGAATTTATGAAAAAAAAATAGATCATGGAATTGTGAATTTTGGGGATAAACAACCTCTGGTTTCACGTGCATTTTAATCATTGATTCTCTACTAATGTTAGCCACATTATATTTCGGCATCTCCTGCCGGCCATTGAAGATTCGAAGAGCCTGAGCAATTCCTTCCAAGCAAAGCAAATCATATCTGTGCATCTCAAAACAAAATAATTAGATTTCTTATAAGCAATAAGGAGTAAAAAATTTGAATTTATCTTGCATTTTTTTAATTACCCTCATAAAATAAAGGTTAAAAACTATAAAGTCTCAGGATTTTGCTGTGATACCCCATATGATGTGTAAGGGTAAAAGTAGGTGGTGTAAGAGATCCCACACTACTTGGGAAGGAGAAGTTCTTACCCTTTATAATGTTTCAATGGGTCTCCAATTGTATCATTAACTAGTCCTTTTGGAGCATAGACCATGCGGTTTGGTCCTTCCATTGGGATGTTACATTCGCAAATTTAACTTTTTGCTTCTGAGTTTTCAATATTATCATCTTGCTCCATGGATTTTACAATTACATCAATCAGGTCTCTCGATCATATTTTTGTCACCTTAACTATTGGAAATGCTATCAAAGAATGCCAATAACAGACATGCAGCATGGCTAAAAACATTTAAAAATTTAAAAACCATTGTTTAGAATATGAAAAAAATCTTCTTTTTTTTTTTTTTTTATAAGTAAAGACCATGGGAATACTCACCAATATGAAAAAAATCATTTAAATCCTTCTTACCAAAATTGCTTTTGAAAAAAAAAATTATTTGAATCCCAAAATCATCTAAAATTATACGAAGTACAAAAGAAACTACAAAACACATTTAAAATAACCAATTTTTAAAAACACAAAAGGAATTAAAAATTCAAGATACAAAAATAATAAAAATTTAAATCATCTAAACCTAAAAATCATTTGAAATTCTATGAAGTAAGAAGGCACATGGCTGGTGCAATATTGTTGCCACAAGTCTTTCTTAGGCAATCAACTACGACGCTAAGGGTGGTAGCTCAAGTCAATGGAAGACTAAAGGGAAGGCATCATGAAGACGTTCTCGTAGAGGGAGTTTCAAGTGGAGTATTAGTCTTATGGGAAACAAGGAGTTAGGGTTGGGATGTGTGTTTTTATTCCAATTCGGGCTTGGTGTATTTTGGGTACAATTTTTCAAGGATTTTTTGGGTCTTTAGGAGCTCTCTAGTTTGGGCTAGGTGTTTTCTTGTATACGTCCAGTCTACTTGGCTACTCCTATTGATATATATATATATAATATTTTTACTTAACCAAAAAAAAATCCTAAATCTTCCCTTCTCAATTTTTTTCACAAAAAGCAAAACATTTAAATCCTAAAATCATTTAAATTATATGAAGTAAAAAGGCACTACAAAACTTTCCTTTTTTTGGATTTTTTGCATTTGGGACGCCAACCTAGTTTTTTACAATTATAAAAGATCATTTTTTTGCACTTGGTACGCCAACCTAGTTTTTGGATTTTTGTTTGCATTTATTTTGCTTTTCTATTTTAGGCTTTTTTTATTTATTTAGGACACTCACCACAGGTGCATTTGGAAACAAGAGGGATGTGAAATTCTTGATCCACACATCAAATGGTTGTGGACACAAGAGGGAGTTTCGAGTTTGCTACAGTTGGAAAAAATATTGCCGCTTTTCTCTCTTATGGAATGAGTGCACCGATGGCTATTTGTAGTGATGATTGCCGAAAATAGTTCTCTGTTTCATTCCCTTTTTTCTTATTTTAGATCACAGATTATTATGGGTCAGTTTGTGCGCTTTTGGGTGGACTCTAAGGCTTTCGAGTTTTCACCAGAAGCATGGAGGTATAATAAGCAAAGCTGTAATGTAACACGTGAACCCAATATAAATCGACTAGATTATAATAAGAAAGCCAAAAAAAGTATTTAATGAGGAAAAAAAAACTTGTAGCACTTAAGCGGAAAAACCAATCCAACAAGTAAACCAGTCAAACTGAGCAAATATAAAGATAAACTCTGTAGCAACCCTACAGCTACTATTGAAAATTTAATATTCTAATAAACCTATACTTAATAATAAGTAAATGGAAATCTCTGCTATCGTTTAAAACTTCTAATTTCATTTTATAAGTAAAAATAGGGGGATCTAAGGGGGATTAAGTCCCGGAATTAGTCGGGACTTTGTTTGGACACCTGGTGCCAATAAAAAACACTTACAAGAAAAGAACAACTACATTTTGTATATGAAATAGTCAAATACCTATTGGCAGGGATCTCAATCTTGTAGATAACTTCTTCATCTTCGCCAGCATCCTCCTCTTCCAAATGCTTTTCCTTCCTAATAATCGCTTTCTCAGTAGTCTGGAACAACCACAAGAAATATATTCTCAATTAAAGTACCCATAGTCTCAAAATCATTAATATTAACAACAAGAAAAAAAATAGAGAGAAAGAAGAGGACAGAGTGCACTAAATGCTTACGACGTCGTCGAGCTCGATACCGAACCTGAAGCAAAGGTCTTCGAACTCTTCCTGCGCTGTGATATTCCAAAACAAAAAACAAAACCATTTCATCAAATTTTCTTCGAAAAGAGGAAAATGCAAGGAAATACATATAAAAAAATCTTCAATCTCACTGTAAGTTTTTCCGAGGGATGCGAACAGCCGATCCCTTCCCACGCTGATGGTAGGCATGGTTGATAATTCAGGAAGTTAGTCTGCAATTGCAAATGATGTGTCACAGGCGGCGCATCCTAGGGTTTGAACCGGTTTACAGAGAATAGGAAGGGAAGGCTCGGGTGAACGGGTTGACGCAAGAAGACATCACGTGGTGATTTCAACTAGTTTACTTCCGTTCTTGCTAGTGGGTCAGCTGTTAATGGCCCCAGCTATTAGTCTGATTAAGTTTAGAGTTAATGGGTCGGGACTCGGGCCACATTGTAGTCTAGCACAGTCTATCAGTCTTGATATTATTTCCGTCATTGTGTTTCGGCCGGCCCATGGCCACAGCATGTTATGTTCTTTGTTTGTTGCCTTAAGCATCTTCAGTAATAATTCTCATCTTATCTTATTCCATCTCACTTTCTTTTTAAATATAACTTAAATATAAATAATTTCAAGTTAGTCATTAAAGTTTTTTCAAACTAAAAATTATAAATTTCCAAAATTTAAAAAAAAAATTCAACTCTTTCAAATCTCAAAACAAAAATAATATTAAAAAAATATATTCTATCAATATTTTAACTTTATAATATTTTTTATTCAAAATTTTCTCTTCTTTCCCGAAATCCAAAAAAAAGTAGGAAAATGATAGTACCATGAGTTTGCCCATCATTTTGACCGCTCATGTATTATTATTTTTTTTTAATTTTTTCCTTAATAGTTAAAGAAATGATTTTTAGTGTATTGATGTATTTTTTATTTTTTTAAAATATTTAAAGATGTTTAAAGAATGTGAAAAAAAAAAGAAAAAAGAATTAAAATATCAAACTTGTACTAGTGGGTAAGCCCAACGGTCAAATCTGGGAGGCACACTAGCAGCACCCAAATATTTAACTCAAACAATCTCATTACTATTCACAAATCATCTTACTACTATTCACACAATGATAGTGTATATGACAGTATATATGTACTACTGAAAGGCTAGAAACTACTGAGAATGTTATAGAAAATTTTCCTTTTTCCTTCAACCTATCTTTCTTTTTTTGTGGAGGCACTCCCCCTTGAAGAGAGCATATTTCCTGTGATTTCCATATATTCAATTAGGTGTGTTACAAATCCCATATTAGAGAAGCATTGGTCTCTGTGCAAAATAATACAAAGCCTGGTAGAAGGAACTAGACTAAATTAGTTATTGGATGGGCTCACTGCCAAAGTCTAGAGAATCCCAATACCAAAACCTCAAAAAGTCTAATGATACCCAATATCTACATCTTGAGACAAAGATGATAGCTCTCAAGAGGCAAAATGAATCAATAGTACAACAGGAGAGTTGCAGAAAAGAAACTCCCATGTCAGCCCTAGAGAATCTTCCTCAAGCATCCAAATGAGGGAAGAGATTGAGAATCTATAGCAATAGCAGTTCCATCAACATCATTAGTAGTAGCAAATAAGGGAAGTATAGACTGGGATAGTGCACCTAAACTTCCCTGTATTTCATGGTTTAGGGTGGATTCACAAGATAAATTGGTTCTTTACGTTTCACAATACACACAGAGCACCATATAAGACCTAGAGGTAATTGGACAAATATCTGATTGGGACTCTTATATTAATTCTTTATTGGTGAGATTTGGGCCCAATGCATACGATGACCCAATGGAATCTCTTACTAGGCTAAGACAAAGTGGATCTGTGGAGGTCTACAAAGCCAAGTTTGAGAATCTGTCTAATAGGTTGAGGAGTCTCTTAAACACTTATAAACTTAGTTGCTTTTTGAGTGGACTAATAGGCTGCCAATTAGAGTGTTTAACTCACCTAATTTAGCAACATCTCACAACCTAGCAAAGATCCAAGAGAAAAATATTAACATGTCCAAAAGGGTTTTGAGGAGCAATGTTACCTATTCCCCAGACCCAGGTATACTCAAAAACCCGAATCCCACCCTAGAAGAAAAACCAAAACATCACAAAACCATCCTTGCCCATTTAGAAAATTAGCCAAGTTCAAATCAAAGAAATGGGAGATAAGGGTCTTTGCTACTATTGTGACGCCATTTGGAAAAGGAGTAACTAGAGTAGTAGAGTCTTAACCCCATTTGGAAAATCCTGAAATCTCTTTACATGCATTAACAGGCTCACACAACCCAAAAATTATGAGAATTAAAGGGAAGGTAGGCAACCAGTGGGTGACCATACTCATAGACTCGGGGTCAACTCACAACTTCTTAGCCCCAACAGTGATCAATAAAGCCAAGCTTCCTCTTGATTACATAGATAAAGTAAAGGCTAGAGTGGCAAGTGGAGAACTCATCCCTATTGAAGGGAGGTGTAAAGGAGTCATAGTGAAATATACAAGGCACTACTTTTAGAATTGATGTGTGTGTCTTATTCTTACCTAGATGTGATATGGTGTTAGGAATACAATGGTTATGTGAGTTAAGGTCCATTGTATGGGATTTTGAAAAACTAACTATGAAATTGGCTATGGAGGAAAGAATGTTGAACTGCAATGATTGGCTACTTCTTTAGACTTTTGTTCAATTGGCATGTTCTCCCTTTGTAGTGATTTAGGGGAGGATGGGGTCGTGGGTTCTAATCCCCACAAAAATATCCTCTCCTTGTGAGAGAGAGAGAGAGAGAGAGAGAGAGAGAGAGAGGGTGCATTAACAAGAAAGAACTCCAAATTTACATGGACACTTGATGGAAGGTGAGCTGTCAAGAATTGAAAAGCCATTCAGTCTCAACACTGATCCAAATATTGTCCAAAGAAAATGAAGACTTTATGATATGCTATGATGCTTGCAAGAAGGGATTTATTTATGTTCTTATATAATAAAGAGGCTGGATGAATTCCTATAGTCTCTTTGAGACTTGTGCTCCAGATTTTGTGTTTTTTCTCATGCGCCCTTCACATTGCAGATTTTCTAGGAACTCACATACATAAGTGCATGGGTGGGTGGCGTGTGGCTCTTTGGGATTCGAAACCCTCTTTTCTCTCACTCCCTTCTTCCACTTTCAAATCCAGATTCAATGTATCAAGGATGTAGGTTTGCATGTTTGCCATGTGGTATGTGGGTAGGTGAGATGGATGTGTGCCCTAAGTGTGCTGAGCCCTACATCTTCTTCCATCTCTTTAACTTCTTCTAGAAGCCTTCAAGCATGTTTGCCAAGTGGCAACAATGTGCTAACCAAGATGCTTCTTCCCTAAGTTCGTAATAATGGGAATTCTAGGGAAAACTAAAGCTTTTTTCCCTCTTCCAATTAGGTGCCCCCAAAGCCAAAATTCTAATTAAGGTTTCCTAAACCCTAGGTCCTTGGTGGGCGATTACCACTGGCCCATAATGGGCCTCTTAGTGGGCTTGGGCGCCTCTCTTACTCTAAGATGGGAAAGCCCCTTGTTGTTTCCTATGTTCTTTTTAGGCCAAAACCTGGACAAATGTCTAAGTGGACTAAGACTAAAATAATAAAAGTGGCAAGTAAGGATTTAGCAAAAGTCCAGTTCATCACATCCTCCCCCCTTAAGAAAAAACTTCGTCCTCGCAATCAACACCAAACTATGAACAGAAAAATCAAACAAAAGAAAAAAAAGGGTGTTAACTCACTGGAGGTATCTCACCTACTAGTGGCGATCGAGTCCTTAGATGATGAAGGGGATGGAGCCTCTCCCACCTCTTCCATCACCAAATCCTAAGACAGATAAAATATCACATCTAGATCGGGGTCGTAGTACATATTCACCTACATCTCATTTAGCTTATGCTCTACGATGACTTTATTATCCTCCACGGGTTGGCCTTCCTCATGGAAGCGAATACGATCGGTAGAGGTATCGAAAGTCTCAAAGGCCATATACCTTCTAGCACAAGCTTCTGTGGCAAAGCTTGTTTCTACCTCTTGGTTAAGCCAGAGTACCTGCATCCTTGTAGCATCTCTCCATACTAATGGGTTATATGGAGCTTGTCACTCTTAATCCAGTAATGCTCATCGTAAGATGATGTTCCCTTTAAAATCAGCATCGAGCACATAGGTAAACTTTTCCATTTGTTGCCAATGGGCTATAATCATTCGATCCCTTCTTTTTTACGGATTCTTGTGTCTATGCTTTCTCATATCCCTAATCCTGGCTACCGAGAACGTGGACATGCATGCAGTGGTCCTAGTTCATGCCACGTCCTCTTATCATGGGTATGGTTGATGTGAACAACAACAACACCAAAATTACAAATAAGTAGACATTCTTATTACTAAATCATCCAAGAGTACAATCAATCAAATATAACATCACTTAGCTATTCTATTAGCCACAATGGTTATAAGATACAAACAAATGAGGATACATAGTCCTCATTGAATCCTCCCTTTCCCAAGTGGCTTTTTGGAAGTCCGGATTATTCCAAAGTACTTTAACCAGGGGTATATTTCGATTCCTCAGCTCATGTTCCTTCCGGTCTACAATCTGCACATGCCATTCTTCGTAGGGTAGGTTTGGCTGGAGCTGAATACTGATTGGCTCTATTATCACCGGTTGCTGTTCTCCGAAACTCTTCTTTAGAGAGGATACGTGAAATACGTCGTGTATGCCTTGCATATCAGCTGGTAAGTCCAAGCGATATGCCACCTGCCTAATCCTTTCCATGATTTCATAAGGTCCTACGTACCAAGGGCTCAATTTCCCTCTTTTGCCAAAACAGACAACTCCCTTCAAGCGTGACACCTTCACATATACCCAATCACCTACTGAAAATTCTAAGCTTTGTCTTCTACCATAAACATAACTTTTTTGTCAGTTTTGAGTTGCCTACATCCATTCTCGTATCAATAAGATATATTTCCTGACTTTTTGCGAATATTTGAGATCGAGTATCTTTCTTTCTCCGACCTCGTCCTAGTAAAGCGGGGACCTACATTTTCTTCCTTATAAGGCCTCATAAGGTGCCATCTGAATCGTGGCCCAAAAACTATTATTACAAGCAAACTCTATCGTGACACTCTGGATTTAGCGAAGTCCTCGCCTGCTTTTGTCATGATGATAAACTTAAGTTGGACCGTGTATAAGGTTTAGAGCTCTTAAGAAATCTTGGGCTTTTATTTATTTAAAATTGTTTACCTTTGTGTAATTAGCATCTTAGCCCATGAAAGAGGCCCAGCAAGGCCTTAGGATTTCAACCAGCCCACTAGATTGAAGTACAAACCCCTAAAAGGTTTAGGGTACAAGCTCAAGGCCCAACAAATCTGGACCAAATAGTGGGAAGTAGGGTGAGAGAATTAAGGTTTGGTGTAGCCTAAAAGCCTTAGCATGCCATCCAGAAAATCATAGTTTTTACACTTGTCATTCATGTAGAGGGAAAGGAGGACTCTTCTAGAGGAAGTAATCATGAGGCGCCTAGGGAAGACAAGGGATACTAGGCCATTGCACCCACACATGCCAACCATCCACTTGTCCCTTGCCATTTGTCAAAACCATGTGAGTTCCAAGAAAGATTGCATGGGAAAGGGGCGCATAAGGGAGCTCAAAGTACTAAAATCACAACCTGCCAAGAGTTAGGGTTTCGGCCAAGGTGAAATGCTGCCCACCCTAGGAGATCCGACAACTTCTTTGCCAAGTATCACACATGCATTCGAGAGGAGAGTTTCTAGAAAGAAGAAATGATTAAGAGTGGAAGAGGCACATTGGGACAAGGTAAAAACAAAAACCTAGTCCCTAGAAAATTGGGAAGAGTCGCACGCACACGCCACTCTCCCACACCCGTATGCCACATGTCACTCACCTAAAAAATTGTCACTACTTGCCGCCCTAAGAAGTTAGGGAAGAGGAAGAGACCTTGTGGGGAAATGAGAAGGGAGGCCAAAACACACACACACACACACACCACTTGCCAAGTGGCAAGCATGCACACGCTCATCCTCCCAAGAATGATTGAAATTTTGTGTATTGACCTTGTTGATGTCGATTTTCGCAGCTCGAGCAGTGCCACAGTTGCTAATCCTACGCCACCTGCAACAAGAAGAGAGAATGGGCTCCGGTGACTTTCGGGGTCACTCCAATGTCAAACTTAGCAAAGAATCCAAATTTGATAGGTGAAGCTTATGAGACTAGAATGAATGGTAAAAAGTTCCGAGAGCCTTCCCGTTGGAGGGATGGTTGCTATTTATACCTGATTCAGACTCTTCTATCGAGGGAGATCGTGGGGTGCCAGGTCGTACCTGACTTGCCACCACTCTTCCCTGATGTGACAGTGTGTCAATTTGTGGCTCAAATTGTCGTGGGAGGTTGTGGTGCGTCAGGTCATGCTCGGTCAAACCTTTTACCACCATCCTGCCAAGCTAGGGTGTCAGGTCGTGCTCGAGCGGTCCTGTGTACTCTGATAGTGCATCATTATGTGCCTGGTCTTCTGACACGCGCATCAATTACGGCATGCCTTAGGTCTGACGTGCCCACAATTGGGCCCATCCTCCTATTCACGTATAGTAAGGTAGCTTGTAGGGTACCTAGAAGTAGGGCTCGACCTACCGAGTCCCAAGACGAGACTCTTGGCATATTTGAGCCCGATGCCACAACTATTTAGAGGTGTTTATGGTTATGGGCTCGGTGCGGGGTGTCCCGGTCTTGGCTTCAAGCCCATGCCAGGGTCTCGTTCGAGGGCCTGCGGTTCCCGTAGCTCTTTGGTCCTGGGCTCTATTGGGATGGGCCCCCTTATGTACCTCGCAAATTCCTATCGCAGATATGTGGTGGGAATTCAAAACACTCCTAATAATGGTGCTGCCCGTTCGGCGTCCGTCACTTCGAGCTCCATCTTTTATTTTTAGTGGGCTGCCTGCCGGTTGAGTTTCTCGAGGTCACCCTTTCGGATCTTGCCGATTTGGGTTCTCGAGGCCACTCATCTGTTCAATGAATGAATGCCTCTCATCGTTTCCTGCAGTCGTCTCGTCCCCCGATGATTGATTGGACGTGCCAGTTGTCTTTCTTCATGTCTTGGGACCTCATTGGTCCATGCCAACCACTCTCCTAACCAGATGGCTGCCATGCATACCATCGTTTCGGCCGCTGGGGACCGTATGGCATTTGCTGACGTCATTGCTATCAGTACTGCTTCATTTCCCACACACCCTCCAGCCTTCCTCTCCTACATAAAGCACTCTTATCTTTATTCTTTCTCCATTTCTTCCTTCGACTGTTCTTTGTGTCCCTGTCATTCTCTCCTCCAACTGTCGCATCTTACTCCCCTTCTCAGGCCTTTCGTTCTTGTTCTGCCACCCCTCATTCTTCTTTCCATACTGTGACCTTCTTCAATTTCTCGCTTTCTCATTGCTCCCTATCACCATCATGGCACCCAAGGCTGATTCCGTTCCTCTGTATTTTGGGGGGAAACATTGGGTTTCCTCCATCTCTGGTGACAACCTCAGGGCGTTACGTTCCAAGTACAAAATTCCCCCTTCCGTCATTTTGGAGATTCCTCAGGTGGGCGAGCATGCGGTGAATCCCGACGGTAAATGATCGCTGGTGGCACTTTTCCAATTGATGTTCGCCAATGGTCTCTGCCTCCCATTCTGCCGTCCGATTCGCAAGGTTCTAAATTATCTTGGGCTGGCACCGGAGCAGCTCCATCCTAATGTGTGCGCCTGATATCTAGCTTTATCATCTTCCAGATGGTACTTAGCAAGACCCTTGAAGAGTATCCCGATCTGACGGCTTGGGACTTCTTGTACGTGTATTGTCTCAACTGCTAGTCGGGAAGCATTTGCAGTTTCCAAGCTCGATCTTCAGGCCAGAAGATCGCCTCGCTCAAGCAGCATCACTCAAGTATAAAGGAATGGTCTTGAGAATTTGTCTTTGTGTCGGGCTCGGACTGGAAGTACCCCAAGGAGGAGGCTGCCCATAAGGAGTATCCCATTCAGGCGTGCTGGGGATACCCATCCTCTATGAAGAGCTTGGAACTTACCATTAATCGGAGGGAGGAGGCCCGCCTGGAGATAATGATGGCTTGGGTGCGGGCCCATCCTGATGAGTCGTAGACTGATCAAGCCCTTTCTAACTAGAATATTTGTACCTTCTTGTCCTCGCCCGATCGCTCGTATGCTATCGACAGAAATTTCTTGGGTGATATCCTATCTCCCCAGGTTCGGAAGTGCGCCTTGAGTTCCACTAATGCTCGGGCGAACTGACGGAGGGTACGTCACGATTCGCCGCAGAAGGAACCAGGCGGTGAGCTCGTGGGTTCCTCCTCCTCTCATGGTCATCCCAGGGGATCTGGGAGTAGTGCTAAGACCCATCAGAACCGTGATATTCGCGAACAAGGGTAGCAGCAGTCCATGTGCCCAAAGATCTCGGTTCCTTCAACATGGGGGACCACATCATTTCCGAGTGGTTCGTGCTCCATTGCTGGGCCTTCTTCTTCTTGGCGAGCCCCTGGGCTGCCTCCATTAGGTCTCTACCTAACCCGTCGTTTCCTTCTATACAAGAGGAGGACGACTGTGACCTTTAGGAGCACCTTTTCAGTTCCTTTACACACCCCCTTCAGGGGCCCGACGTTCGAGTTGTTCGGGTCTTTTAAAGATACTTTGGGTGAGGTAGTGACCCGTGAGGTCCCTTAGCAGACCTCAGAGAACTGAAGCCGAGAGGAAGAGCTAGTTTAGAGGTAGCTTCCAGGAAGGAAGAGTGAGTCCGATAACCGGGCACCGAGAAGAGGAGCAGGGTTCTTCCAGCCAAGGAGAGCATTTCAACTTTTCCTTGCAATCGGAAGAAGAAGAAGAAGAAAAACGAGAAAATGAGGTTGTGGGAGGTCAAGGAGATGTCCCCTCTCTTGTGACCGGGATCCCAGAGGCGATAGCTTGGTTCCCTTGTCCCTGCACCGAGGTCCCCCGATGAGAACCAAGGTGGGCCTAGTCTTAAAGATCCTTTGCAAGTTCCGAATGAGCCAATTACAAGATCAAGAGCTAAGAAGATCAAGGAAGCGATGCAAGGATTGGTGCAATCCACTTGGGATGAAGCTAGTAAGAACCCATCACTCAAGATGGGTTTGAAAGAAAGAGAACCAATATTGATCCACTTGATTCAAGCTGTGGAAAATATGACTTAGAGATAGGGCCTATTATTATTGGAGGCTTTCAATTTGGTTAAATGATTTATTTTATTAAGTTAGAATAAGTGAGCTTGAGGATACTTGGCCCACACGTGTCTTATTTCTTATGAAGTAGAGTTTTTGGAAAGTTACAATTTTGAAACTAGGGTTTAAAGAGGGGTACTGTAGCGATTACTGTAGCGTCGTACTGCAGCCGCGACACTGTTTATCCGAGGGTATTTTTGGAAGCAAGGGTTTATTTTAGGCTAGGGTTTCAATTAGGTTTCGGTTTAAATACTCTTTGTAGCATCATTTGAAATGGTACATAATATTGAATTTTAATTGTGAGTTAAGTTTACTGCTCTGATTCTTGATTGAACTTTTGAACTTATCAAAGGTAGATCACAACCTTTGTGGCGTTCCTCCTTGTAATCTGAGTTCTTGAGATAGGTTCTTCAACGTGTTTAGATTTTAATATAATCTAGGTTCTTGAAATGAGTTCTCATCGGGTTTAGATTCTCCATTCATTGACTTGATTTTGACTTTCTTGGGTGAGTTTCAAATTGATTGTGGGTTCAAGGGGTTCTATTCCTGTGGGTTCGTATCATTTGGTATTTAGAGCAAGGTTTCTAATTAAGTATGATTCTATCTTTTAATTCTTGCATCTTTAAATTTAATTCTATGGTTTCATTGTTCTAGGGTTGCCAAAAAAAAAAAAAAAAAAATAGAAACAAAAAGTACGTTGCCGAAATTCTTAGGATTTTGGGTTTGCTGAAATTTGCATCTCCTAGGGTTTCAACATTCTAGGGTTTCTTGCATTTCTAAGTTTGTCAATTGCTTGAAGTGCTGTTCCATTGATTCTCTACTTCAATGTCAATTCTTGTGTATTTGAATTTAATTGCTTGATTTTCAATTGAATATTGCTGTTTGTGATTGAATTAGAGAAAAGAAAAAAAAAATCGAAAAAATTTCAAAAAGAACAAAAAAGGTGGTTAGATCAAAGGTTGCTGCTTAGTTATAATAAAAAGAAAGAAATACATTTGTTGATTGAACTTTATCAAGAAAGGAGCTGAAAACATCTTTCTAGTGGGTATCTTGTTTTATCATTACTCTTTCCCTCATATAAATTCCTTGAGTCTTGTGTCATTTTATTCCTTTCTTTTTTTTTTTTTTTGTTCTTGTTTCTTAGATCTATATTGTTGATTGGAATAAAACAAGGTTGTATTGTCATGATAGAGTTCAATTAGTTCTTAAAGAACTTGAGTGGGGAAACTCTTGAGGTAAAATGCAAGAGTGTGTGAGACTATTATTCGGAAAAAAGTCAATTAAGAGTGAAACACGAGTGGAGTGCTATTATTCGAGTTTGAACGCGTAAGGGAGTGTGTGAGGTTTTCCACTAACGTTCCTTTTGTACAGCATATTACGATGTCTCACAGGAATGACTCATCACCAAAGGGGATGATATATAACTCATCATTTGTGTTGCAAGCCATGCAACAGCAGTTTAAGTGGTTGAACTTGGTGTTGGGTGAAGTGAGGGATATGATGAATCATCAAGAAGGGGTAATTAGAAATCTACAAGGTAGGAGAGATAGCAGGAGGCATGAGCCTAATATTGAACATGAGTATAAGAATGAAGAGTATAGTGAGTCTCTTATTGTCAGGCATACTCTCAATATACAAATTATGATGGATGATACAGAGCAGTGGAGAGAGAACAATTTTCATACTAGATGCCACATAAAAAACAAGGTATGTAGTATGATCATTGATGGGAGGAGTTGTATTAATTTGGCTAGCACTACTTTAGTTCAGAAATTGAGTTTATCTACTTTGAAACACCCTAGACCATACAAGTTACAATGGTTGAGTGATTGTGGGGAGGTTAGGGTAAATAAGCAAGTGCTAGTTTCTTTTTCAATTGGAAAATACTAGGATATGGTGCCTGGTGATGTAGTGCCTATGCATGCTAGCCATTTTTTGTTGGGGAAGCCGTGGTAATATGATAGGAAGGTGATCCATGATGAGTTAAGAAACATGGATACTTTTGACAAAGATGGAAAAATAATCAAACTTGCTCATTTAACTCCAACATAGGTCCATGGGGACCAACTGAAACTGAAAAGTGAGGTTCCTCAAAAAAGAAAGAGTGAACGTGAGAGTGATCTAAAAAGCAAGAGTGAAAGTGAGATTGAGCTAAATAGCAAAAGTGAAGGTGAAATTGAGAAAAAACGAAATAGTGAAACCTCAAGAAAAAGAGAGAATGAGTTTAAAAACAATTGTGAGGCTGAGAGTTCAAAAAAAGAAGAGAGTGAAAGAAAAAAAGAGAGTGAAAAGGAAAAAGAGAGTGAGAGAAAAAAATAGAATGAGATTGAAACATCAAAAGATATAGAGAGTGAAAATGAAAATAGAGAGATGGCTGAGAGTCATAAAAAAAGAGTTGAGTCACGGGAAGAAAAAGAAAGAGAGATTGTGGAGAGAAACGGAAAAATAAAAGTGAGATTTTATGCTAAGGCAAGCTTTTATACTAACCAATTTAACGACTCTTTGCCTAGTGTTATTGTTTCTTTATTACAAGGATATGAGGTCATGATTCCTAGCGGTGCGTTTAGTGGATTGCCACCTATTAGATAGATAAAGTATTATATTGATTTTGTACCAGGTGCGACAATCCCTACTCGACCTTTCTTTGAAAAACATGAGTCCTTGACACACTTGAGGGGACAAAGTAAGTTGTTGACTAGAATGCATACTAAGTGGAAGGACTGTATTAAGATTTTTCCTCATATAATCCAATACACACATGATGAGAAAAATTTTGTGGTTGATGCTTTAGCAAGAAGGTATGTCTTTGTCTTTATTTTAGATGCAAAGTTATTGAGATTTGAATATAATAAGGAATTGCATGCTAATAATGATGACTTTGCTAGTGTGTATAGAGCGTGTGAGAATGCAACGTTTGGTAAGTGTTATAGACTAGATGGGTATTTGTTTAGAGAAAATATACTTTGTGAGGCTATTAGTCCTACACGTGAGATGCTAGTGCATGGATGTGATTTGTTGGGTCATTTTGGTATGAAAAGGATTTTAAACGTGAGATACTATCGGAAGAAGAGACGAGTCCGGTAACCAGGCGCTAGGAAGAGGAGCAGGGCTCTTCCAGCCAAGGAGAGCATTTCAACTTTTACTTGCAATCGGAAGAAGAAGAAGAATGAGAAAATGAGGTTGTGGGAGGTTAAGGAGATGTCCCCTCTCCTGCGAACGGGATCCCATAGGCGATAGGCTGGTCTGCCTGTCCCCGCACCGAGGTCCCCTGATGAGAACCAAAATGGACCTAATCTTAAAGATCCTTTGCAAGTTCCAAATGGACCAATTATAAGATCAAGAGCCAAGAAGATCAAGGAAGCGATGTAAGGATTGGTGCAATCCACTTGGGATGAAACTAGCAAGAACCCAACACTCAAGATGGGCTTGAAAGAAGGAGAACTAATATTGATCCACTTGATTCAAGCTGTGGAACACATAACTTAGAGATAGGGCCTATTGTTATTGAAGGCTTTCAATTTGGTTAAATGATTTATTTTATTAGTTTAAAATAAGTGGATTTGAGGATACTTGGCCCACATATGTCTTATTTCTTATGAACTAGAGTTTTTGGAAAGGCCTTATATTTTGGCCAAGGGTTTATTTAAAAAGTTACATTTTTTGGAACTAGGGTTTAAAGAGAGGTATTGTAGTGATTACTATAGCGCCGTACTGTAGCCACCGCACTGTTCATCTGAGGGTATTTTTGGAAGCAAAGGTTCAATTAGGTTTTGGTTTAAATACTCTTTGTAGCCTCATTTGAAAGGATAGGCAATATTGAATTTTAATTGTGAGTTGAGTTTACTGCTCTGGTTCTTGATTGAACTTTTGAACGTATCAAAGGTAAATCACAACTTTTGTGGCGTTCCTCCTTGTAATCTGGGTTCTTGAGACTGGTTCTTCAACGGGTCTAGATTTTAATATAATTTACTTCTTGAAATGAGTTCTCATTGGGTCTAGACTCTCCATCCATTGACTTGACTTTGGCTTTCTTGGGTGAGTTTTCAAATTAATTGTTCAAGGGATTCCATTCCTGCGGATTCATATCAACCCCCCTTCCCCGCCTTCCTTTGCCAAGTCTAGTGGAGTCGAGCATGAGGGGGCTTCCCTAGATCCCCCGGTTGTCATGGAATTAAGTGATGACGATGACTCTGAACCTCCATCCCCGTTTGCACCCAGGCCGTGCAGCGAGACTTAAGGGTCTCTCCCGAACTTCTCTTGGCAGCTAGCCATCAACAAACCTTCCCCTTCCACTAGGTCACCGGGAATCAGGCTCTGACTTCGGATTTGGACAAAGCCCGAGCAGAGGCTACCAAGCGGATGGCCCAGATGTTGCGTCCCTTTTTTGCCCAGGTAGGCCTTTCCATTGCCTGCCTTATCAATCCTTCTAGGCCCTCTTGTTTTGACACTTATAGATATTTCTTTCCTCGCAGGCCGTGGATCAATTGGTCGTGACGATTGGGAAGGAGTTGGGGGAACTGGAGGAGGCCAATCTGGAACTTGGGACACTGGGGCATTTTGGGTACTAGAAGATGAAGCAGGTGGCCTGGCAGATCAAGGGGCTCAGGACCGAGCGCAAAGAGTTGATCCGGATGTGGTGTTCTTGAGAGATCAGAACCAGCTATTGGAGGAGCAGAACTGGCTCTTGGAAAAGCAGCACCAACTTTTGCAGGTGGCCGCTGCTAGGCATAAGTAGAAAAAGAAGGTTTTGAGACGCCTTCTACATGAGGCTGAGGAAAACACGGAACGAAACTTGGTCCACCGAGAAGCGGAGTTGGAGTCTACACAATAGAAGCTAAAGGAGTTTGATAGGGGGCGGGCCTCGGTCGCCTAGCAACGCTCAAAGTTGTTGGCTGGGCACTTCAAAATTACCCAGACAGCCTAGCACCTAAGGGAGCAACTACGCAGGGTGAATAAACGTGTTGGTGAACTCTCTCGCTCGGGAACCCTACTGAACATTGACCTCCTGGCCCGCAACATTCAGATTGCCAGTTTGAAGTCCCAATTGGACGACATTGCGTAGCATTTTGGGGAGATTAGGTCTCGGATCTAGAAAGTCAATGCCATCCAGGACACGGCATGTTCTTATGGTTACAAGGAAGGCCTCATCCGACTGCGCAAGCACCTGCTCCAGAATCTCGAGCTAGACCTGCACGCTCTAGACTTGGCCTCCCTTCCCCCAAAGGTCGAAGCATAGGATTATGCCAAGAATTTTGGGAAGCTAGGGTATCCTCTGTATTCCACGGGTGCTCCTCCGCCTCCTTCTCCGTAGTGACTCACTAGGGCTATCTATATTTCTCTTTCTTGCTTCATTGGGCCTTTTATAGCGCTTTCTATTTTGGTTTCTATAAGAGTTGTACACTTTGTTGATGAAATGAAATGGAAACATGTTTCTCCCGACCACTTAAGTCTTACTTTTTGTCTCTCTTCAAGGTACATCTCAACCCTCAGCCGTGAGTCCAGTTTTGTCGAGGGCTTGGGATTCGGAGCCTGACTTGGACCTCGCGGAGAGTTTAGGGACTCGGTTTTGTTGGACGGGGGCTCAGTAAGTCAAGAGACTTGGCCCTACCCTGCAGCAAGTCTAGGGACCCAACTTCATTGTGAATCTAGGGACTCGACTTTGTTGGATATTGGTCAGCAAGTCAAGAGACTAGGTTTTACCATGCAGCGAGTCTAGAGACCCGACTTCGATGGTCGCAAGTCTGGTCTGGTTGAGGGCTTGGGATCTAGAGCCTGACTTGGACCCTGCGGTGAGTCTAGAGACTCGGCTTTATTAGACTGGGGGTCGGCAAGTCAAAAGACTTAGCCCTACCTCGTAGAGAGTCTAGGGACCCGGCTTTGTTGGGTGGGGGTCGGCAAGTCAAGAGACTTGGCCTTACCCAGCAGCGAGTCTAGGGACCCGACTTCGATGGTCGCGAGTCAGGTCTGATTGAGGGCTCGAGATTTGGAGCCCGACCTGGACCCCAAAACGAGTCTAAAGACTCGGCTTTGTTGGTCGGGGGGTCGGCAAGTCAAGAAACTTGGCCCTACTCAGCAGCAAGTCTAGGGACCCGACTTCGTTGCGAGTCTAGAGACCCTACTTTGTTGGACGGGGGGTCGGCAAGTCAAGAAGCTTGGCTTTACCCCTCAGTAAGTCTAAGGACTCGTGCGAGTCTAGGTACTCGACTTTGTTAGTTCACAACAAGGCATTTGAGATAAACATTCGGGCATTCTCATTCATCAAGCAAGTTTACAACGTTCATACAAAATATTGCCTCACGCCCTTACACTTAATACTTCTTTAGATGTTCAGCCTTCCGGGGGTGGGGAGCTCATTTCCATGACTATCCTTGAGGCGATAGTAGCCGGGTCGATTGCTTGCAGTTACCACATATGGGCCTTCACATCGCGGTCCTAATTTTCCTTCCTCTTGGGTAGTAACTCCGGTTTGCCGTAGAACCAAGTCCCCCACTTTGAAGGAGTGCAGCTTGACTCGTCTGTTGAATGATTGCACTGCCTTTCACTTGCTCTGCCGTAGAACCAAGTCCCCCACTTCTTCTCTTTTTTCTTCCAACCAGTCCAGCTACTCGACTACCCTCTTGCTATTGGTATTCGAGTCGAAGTGCTGAACGCGGAAAGTGGGCAAGCCGACCTCCACGGGGATTACGACCTCGCTCCTATATGTGAGAGCAAATGATGTCTCTCCGGTGGGGGTTTGGACAGTTGTTCAGTACGCCCACAGTATGCTCTAGAGTTCTTCAGCCCACGCTCCTTTGTGAGTCCCAAGCTTCTTCTTAAGGGTGGAGAGGATGGTCTTATTGGTTGCCTCGGCTAGGCCATTGGCTTGCGGGTGTCCCGGCGAGGAGTACTTCACCTTGATCCCAAGCTCTGCGCACCATTCCTGATAATGCGTGCAGTTGAACTGTCTTCTGTTGTCCGATATGAAGCTCTGAGGTGTGCTAAACCAACAAACTACCAACTTCCACAGGAACTTCGTGATGGTTCAAGAGGTGATGTTTGCCAGGGCCTCCGCCTCGACCAACTTCGTTAAGTAATCGACCGCAACAACTCAAACTTGGCTCCTCCTCGGGTTGTTGGGAACGGATTGATAAGGTCTAAGCCCTACTGGGCAAAGGGCCAGGGGGCCATGATCGATATCAATTTCTCCGGTGGGCAGTGCGACACTGTCCCTTGCTCTTGGCACTTTGAGCATTTTTTTGCGAAATCCTTTGCGTCTCTGAGGGAGCGAGGCCAATAGTACCCGCTCGGGTCACCCTTGCGGCCAATGCTCTTCCTCCCAGGTGACTCTCGTAGATTCCTTCGTATATTTTCGCCAGTACGTATTGTGCCTCATTCAGTGAGAGGCATCTCAGGAATGGCTTGGAGAAGCCTCTTTTGTACAAAACTCCTTCCAATATGGTGAACCGAACTGCCCTATTTCTAACATTCCGCACTTCTTTCGAGTTCCCTGGCAGTTTACCCTCCTACAAGTAATTCCAGATATTTGTTGCCCATTCGGGAGATGCTGGGGTGGTGATGGACACCTCTCCTCCAATGGATGGGGTGTCGACCGTTCTGACTATAGTGTGTTCTGGGAAGGGAAGTTCTTCCTATCCGGATGCGGCCTTTGCAAGCCTGTCTGCCTTTTGGTTCTCTCATCTTCGGACTTATTGGATTTGAAAGTTGCGGAAGCAGTCGCGCTTATTGCAAATGATCTGGGGGTACTTTGGCAGCCTTTCTCCTTTCGTGGCGAACTGACCAAGTATCTGGTTGACAACCACTTGGGAGTCAACAGTCGTGCGATTAACATCCCGATCAAGAGTGCTTCGTACTCGGCCTCATTGTTGGTCACTTTGAAGGCGAGTTTGACTTCATAATTGTGCTTGTCGTGTTACTCGGTCACCCCCACGCCTCAGCCACCTCGGCAGGATGAGCCATCTATGTAGACTTGCCAGGGCTTTCCTTGAGGTGCAATTGCAACTTCCTCTAGGAAGCTAGTGAACTCTGCAATGAAGTCTGCAAGCACCTACCCTTTGATCGCGGCACGTGGAAGGTATTCCATGTTGAACTCACTGAGTTCGATTGCCCACTTGGGGAGGTGTCCCAAGGTATCTGGCTTCTACAAGATTTTCTTGAGTGAAGGTTGGGGAGTACCTTCACCAGGTGGGCTTTGTTGCTTGAACATCAGGTTGACGAGCCCATGGTAGGTTGCCCTAGCATTCTTGAGGCCGAATGACATCACTTTGTAGCAGTAGAGCCCCCGGTCTGTGACAAACACAGCCTTCCTTCGTCGTCAGGATCTATTAAGATCTGGTTATATCCCGAATAAGTGTCCATGAAGCTAAGCAGGGGATGTCCCGCCGTTGAGTTCACAATTAGGTCGATGCGCGGTAATGGAAAGTTGTGCTTTGGGTAAGCCTTATGCAAGTCGGTGAAGTCGACGCACATCCATCATTTTCCGTTGGACTTCTTCACCAAGACTACATTTGAGAGCCATTCCGAGTAGTGAACTTCCTGGATGAACCCTGCTGCTAAGAGGCAGTCCACTTCTTTCACTATTGCCGCGTATTTCTCTGCACTAAAGCTCCACCACTTCTGCTTGACTTTTTGAGCCCCTGGATCAACGCTAAGCCTGTGCTCAATGATAGAGTTATCAATCCCAGGCATCTCCTCGTGACTCCTGGCAAAGGCGTCTTGGTGTTCGATGAGGAGTTGTTTCAATGCCTCCCTCAACTTCGGCCCCAGCTTAGTTCCAATTCGGACCATGCGCTCTAGTCTCTGAGGGTCGACCGGAACTAGCTCCAAGGGTTCGTTGGGCTCTGCCAACTGAAGGGCTTGCACATCACGAATTTCTCCTTCCCATTCATCCAAGGCTGGTGCTGAGCCCGACCCAGTCGTCTCCCCAGCTTTTTCGACAGTCATGACGGCTTTGACTACATGCCTGAGCTCTTGTGCATAACACTCCCGGGCCAACACCTGCTCGTTGCAGATTTTACCCACCCCCTGGTTGGTTGGAAACTCCATATTGAGGTTATAAGTGGACGTCACCGCCCTTAAATTGTTCAGGGTGGGACGTCTTAGTATCGCGTTGTACGTGGTCAGGGCTTTGACGACCAAGAAGTCAGCCATGGTCGTAGTGGTCCTGGGGGCCTTACCCACCAAGACGGATAGGGTGATGGCCCTTATTGGTTGGACAACGTCGCATGTAAAACCTTTAAGTGGCAACAGGGCTTGGCAAAGTTGGTCCTAGTTGATTCCCATTCGGACAAAGGTCACTCAAAACAAGATGTCGACCGAGCTACCGTTGTCAATCAGGACCCTTCGAGTCGTAAAGTTCGCAACTTGCATTGTTACCACCAACGCATCATCGTGCGGGTGAAGGATGCCTTCTTCATCCTTCTCGTTAAAGACTATCGTGGTGTTCTTGGGATGCCGTTGTGTCTTTACGGTTGTCCTTGCTGTTAAAAACACTTCTTTGTAGCGGACCCTTCGGGCGTGCACTTTCCTAGACGACGGGGTGACCCCCCCAGCTGCATAGCCTTCATTAATTGTGCGGATTTCACTGATTGGCCCATCCTCCACTCAAGGACTCCCTTGAGCTTAATTCCTCGGACCTCGTCATTCTAGGCTCATGCCCAGCCGGGGCCCTTGGCGCCTCCCTACGACTATCTTCCCGATCTTCCAAGTAGCGCCTCCGGTCCTGTTGATCTTCCTCCCTTCTCCTTTTCAGGGTATAGTAGTCCATGCTGTTGTGTTGGTCAATGTTGTGATACTCGCAGTATTGGCAATTCTATCTATCTTGCGACAGCTCTCTCCGCGGGCTCTGCTCTCGACCCCTTTCCACAGCTAAATTCATGTGAGCGTGAGGCTAGGTCCGTTCTTCCCCCCTTCTCCTTGCGTTTGCTAAGCTCGGTGTTGCTCCTCTTTTCCCTGCTTCGCAGTTGTGGCTCCCCTTTGCTCAGCCGCCTTTCTATCCGCTTGCTACATCTTGGTTCATCGTGAAGCCGTCAAGGCTTCGAGGGTATCCTCGGCATTGATGAATCCGTCAACCCAGTTCATGAACGCTTCAATGTGGTTGGAGTTCGTGCTATTTTAGCCCTAAATGGATTCCTAGGCCAGATCTCTCCTAGGAGGGCTGCCAAGGTGATTTTCTCATATTAGTTGTCTGTGGTCATGTGCTCCTAATTAAACTGAGAGAAATACAACTTCATGCTCTCTCCTTCCCACTGTTTAACGGTGAGGAGGTAGGCGACTGGGCGCCTCCTTTTTTGGCTTGCCATGATCTGTGTCATGAAAAGGCGAGCCAACTCGTCGATGCTATCTCCTATCCCCTGTGATTGAGATCCAAACTAGGCACGGGCAGGTCCTTTCAATGTCAAAGGAAAGGCCCAGCAGGCGATTTCGTTTGGGAAACCGTTCAAGGTCATGTGGGCCTTGAACGCCTCCAGGTGTTCAAACGGGTCTTTGGTCTCGTCGTACACCACGACCTGAGAGACTTTGAACTTGGGTGGAAGAGGTACCGCCATGACTCCCACATTGTATGGCAGGTTAGTGTTGATGAGGTGCATCTTGCGTCATTCTTCCTCTGTCGTGGGGTTCACTGGGCCCACTGTGAATCCACGTGCTCAGTTCTGCTAGGTTCTCCTCCTCCCACCTGATAAATGCTATTGTTATATGATTTTAATCACTCTTTTATTTATGAAAAGTGTTATTTTCCCTTCAATACTATTGATTTTATTTTATTTCTACATATTTTTATTTTTTTCTTGAATTTGAATGAATTAGAAGATTTAGGCTATGTTTGGACAACGAGAAGTGTTGAGAAGTGTTGAGAAGTGTTGTGAATAGTTGTGAGTAAAGATTGAAGTGAATTTGTGGGTCCCATTGAAAGTGTTTTGAGTTGTTTGGATGTATGAAGTATGTTGAGTTGTTGACTTTTGAATATGTGGTTGAAAAAGATGTGGGTCCCATAAATATTATAGTGATTTTATAATAATAATAAATATTATAATAATTTGTTTATTTTTATTTTAGATTATAATAATTTTATTTTATTTTTATATTATAGTATTTTTTTCTCTTTCCTCACTTTCCCTCTCTCTCTCTCTCTCTCTCTCCTCTGCCCGATTCCCTCACGCCCGAAATGCAATATTTGGCCCGATTCCCTCACACCCGAAACGGGTTTCTACTGGTTTGGTCGCCGCCGTGCGCCGCCCGGCCTCACCGCCACCACCGGTGACTTCCTCTCACGCCGGTGAATCCCCCAGCTACCACCGATCTCCCCCATGTGCGGCTCTCTCTCTCTCTCTCCCCTGCGGTACCGAACCGAAACCCATTTCGGTTGTTTCTGTCCACTTGGGCTGCCGTACACTGCCACTCAGGCGACCGCACCTCCACCACCTCACACCAGCGACCACCTCTCGCAGACCCAACCACCATGAACCGGCCTCCCCCCCTCCGTCGCACACACGCAAACTGAAACCCATAAATGGGTTTCACTCGAGCTCGCCACCGCATCTCCACCACCACCTCACACGGAGCTCGACGCCACCACCACCTCACACGAGCTCGAGGCCACCGCACATATTTTGTCAGAACTGCGAAGAGAGAGGGAGGGAGAGAGAAGTCGAATGAGAGAGGGAGGGAGAGAGAAGTCGAACTGCGAAGAGAGAGGGAGGGAGAGAGAAGTCGCGTGGGAAGTATTCTCTTCCGTACGAAAATGTTTTGTTTGGATGTAAAACACCTCTCACCCGTACAAACATATCTCAGAGTAGTTGAAGTATTTTCAGTGTCCAAACACAGCCTTAGTGCAAAATGAGAGCATTTTGGTACAAAAGAAGAGACAACGGATCCAGACCAATGAGAGGTAGTGATATCTGAAGAGAACCAATGAAACTGGGGCGAGGAGCCTTGTCCCGTGGGCAACAAAGAGATTTCTCTCACCCAAGGGCATGAAGACTTACCTCTCGGTAGGCGAGAAGACTCGTGACCAGAAGGCGCGACCTGGCTCTAGGTGGTTAGATTGGGTGACTAGTCTAAACGACTAACTTAAAAAACCAACCTAAATGACATCATGGGCAACAACTAGAAAAGGTGAGAGGAGTCTTTCATCTAGGTCGGGAGTCTTTCTACTCGGTAGGCGAGGAGAGGGCCGTGTGGTCTTTGTGACCCCACACCTGTTCATTTGTAACCTCCACGCCAGTTATATTCAGTGCATACGGCATCTATTCAGTGTGATAATTCCTCCAGATTAGGATCAATATGCTGCTGACCACTACATTCAAGTTCCGCAATAAATCTGTTTGGAGACCAAATCCTCCCGAATTTCACAATTCTAGCCACATATCACTGAATCTTCCATTTTAGATAATATTGTTATTCTTGGGATAATTCCTTTTATGTTAACATTTATCGTTAGAAACTAATTTCCAGATCTTTAGGCGAGATTGTAACCGCAGTTATTTTGTTTCTAGATTTGAATTTCAACATCTATTTAATCTCGACTTGTGGGTTGAATAGATGAGAGTTCTGAATCGGAGTTATGTTTTGAGTTTTAGAGAGTTTAAGTTTAGGTTTCGATAATTCAGAGTTTATTATTTGAGTTTCTTTCAAAGAGGCAGATATGGGGGAGCAAAGGCGAGAGCCGCTTGCTTCATCAACTGACTCCAATGAAGAATACCAGTTTTATTATTTTTCTTTTTAATTTCATTATGAACTAATTTTATTTTCGAGAGTTTTGATATAGCCTAGCATTGAACACATAGTTTATATTCCAAGTTATGTTATTTTCAATATTTCCATGATTGAATGTTTATTCTTTGTTCTTAATGCTTATAATTTTCTAGTTAACTATTGCTCGATCTTTTGGATTGCAAGGAGACTGAAAGGTGATTTGTGATTAAAGCTCTAGGATTAAACACCATTAGTTGAGCGAAAACAAGATGCTTTACTGCGTTTAGTGTGATTTTCAAGAAAAATTCAAAGAACTTAATGAGTCTCTAATTAGTTAAATTTACATAGAGATATGAAGTTATTAGTTGGAGATATTTTTGGTATTATTCGAGAGAAAATATTGAATAGTTAAGGGATTTTTATTATCAATTTGAGATAATTGGGATTCTATAAAAAGGAAGAATAAATTGTGCGCGATTTGATTGGTGAAATCAAACGCTCTATATCTATTCTTATTATTTTAAAAATATTAATTTTAATGTTCTTTTCTTCAACTTAATTTAGATAATCCATTCTTCAAAATTTGGTTTTCCAAATAGTAATTAATTTAGTCAATTGCAATACTCAATAATATAATTATTCCCTGTGGGTTCAATATCCATTTTCTTTAAAACACTTTACTACTTGTTACGATTTTGTACACTTGTAGATATATTTTTATGTGAACAGCACCAACTCCTAATTGCCACTTGAGAGCTGCATTCTCTTGGTAAAGCGCCCCTGTCTGCTCCATCAGCTTCCTTATCGTCTCCTCCATGCTTGTAAGTCTGACATCCATGCCTTCTTTGATGGGAACCAAGGTGGGCCTAGTCTTAAAGATCCTTTCCAAGTTTCAGATGGGCCAATTACAAGATCAAGAGCCAAGAAGATCAAGGAAGCAATGCAAGGATTGGTGCAATCCACTTGGGATGAAGCTGGCAAGAGCCCAACACTCAAGATGGGCTTGAAAGAAGTAGAACCAATATTGATCCATTTGATTCAAGCTGTGGAAGACATGACTTAGAAATAGGGCCTATTGTTATTGGAGGCTTTCAATTAAGGAAGCTTGGCCCACCTATGTCTTATTTCTTATGAACTAGGGTTTTGGGAAGGTCTTGTATTGTGGCCAAGGGCTTATTTGGAAAGTTACATTTTAGGAACTAGGGTTTCAAAACTTGAGTTACTATAGCATTATTGTAGCAGCCGCGGTACTATAGCGATGCACTGTTCATCAGGGGTATTTTTGGGACAATGAGCTTTATTTTGGCTAGGGTTCAATTAGGTTTTGGTTTAAATACTCTTTATAGCCTCATTTGAAAGGTTAGACAATATTAAATTTATTTGTGATTTGAGTTTACTCATCTTGTTCTTGATTGAGCTTTTGAACTTATCAAAGGTACATCACAACTTTTGTGGCGTTCCTTCTTGTAATCTGGGTTCTTAAGACAAGTTCTTCAACGGGTCTAGATTTTGATATAATCTAGGTTCTTGAAACGAGTTCTCATCGGGTCTAGATTCTCCATCTATTGACTTGAGTTTGGCTTTCTTGGGTGTGTTTTCCAATTGATTGTGGGTTCAAGGGATTCTCTTCCTGCAGGTTCATATCATTTGGTATTCAGAGCTCGGTTTCCAATCAGGTCTGATTCTATCTTTTATTTATTGCACCTTTAATTCTAGGGCTTCATCGTTCTAGGGTTGAAAAAAAAATAGAAACAAAAAATTCTGAAATCTCATTCATCCTAGGGCTGCTGAATTTCTCGTTGTTTTCTAGGGTTTCTTTATTCTTTCATTAAGGTTACCTAGTTATTTGATTTTTGGTTGTCTTGTTCTTGGTTAGGGTTTTGTCAATTGTTTATTCCTTTGATTGTGATCATTTTAGTTGTTGAAAAGAAAAGAAAAGAAAAAAAAAATCGTCCAAAAAAAAAAGTGAGAGTATTGAAAATATGAATTTTTTTTTTAACCTTATCATCAAAGAGGCTGCATGCATCATTAGAGTTGGTATCTTGTCTTATAGTTATTCTTTCATTCGAAAATTTCCTTGATTATTGTGTCGTTGTTTATTCCTTCCGTGTTTTTCTTATTCTTGTCTCTTGGATCTAATTACTAGTTGGGATAAATCAAGGTTGCATTGTCTTGATTGAGTTCAATTAGTTTTTAAAGAACTTGAGTAGGAAAACTCTTGAGGTAAAAGGCAAGAGTGTGTGAGACTATTATCGGGAAAAAGCCAATTAAGAGTGAAACACGAGCGGAGTGCCATTATTAGAGTGTAAACACGTAAGGGAGTGTGTGAGGTTTTCCACTAACATTCTTTTTGTGCAGCACATTACAATGTCTTGTAGAAGTGACTCATCACCAAAGGGGATGGCAGATAACTCATCCTTTGTATTGCAAGCCATGCAACAACAGTTTGAGAGGTTGAACTTTGTGTTGGGTGAAGTGAGGGATAGAATGGATCATCAAGAAGCAGTGATTAGAAATCTGCAAAGTGGGAGAGATAGGAGACGACGTGAGCCTAGGGTTGAAAATGAGTATGAGCAAGAAGGAGATGATGAGGATGAGGAAGACTTAGAATCTGAAGTTGGGTCGGGTAGACATAGAAGAGTTAGGCGTGAAAGACGACTTGAGGGGAACCTAGGGGGTCGGGATGGTGTAGATAGAGACCTTGGGAGCATCAAAATAAAAATACCATCTTTCCAAGGTAGAACTGACCCGGAGGTTTATCTAGAAAGGGAGAAAAAAATAGAGTTGGTGTTTGATTGTCATAATTACTCTGAGGAGAAGAAAGTGAAGTTGGCGGTAATTGAATTCACTAATTATGCTATTATTTGGTGGGATCAATTAGTGACCAATAGGAGGAGGAATTATAAAAGGCCTGTAGAGACGTGGGGAGAGTTTAAAGCTCTCATGAGGCGAAGATTTGTACCTAGCCACTACTATAGGGACCTTTACCAAAAGCTCCAAAATCTTACACAAGGGTCTAGAAGTGTGGAGGATTACCATAAGGAGATGGAGGTGGCGATGATACGGGCTAATGTAGAGGAGGACCGGGAGGCCACCATGGCTAGATTTTTGAGTGGTCTGAATAGGGACATAGTCAATGTAATTGAATTGCAACATTATGTGGAGATAGAGGACATGGTGCACATGGCTATGAAGGTGGAGAGGCAATTAAAGAGAAAATAGGCAGCAATGTACACTTCAGTTTCTAGCAATACTTGGAAATCAAAGTGGGATAGGAACGATCCAGCTGAAGTAAAGAGAAAGGCCGAACCACCTAGGGGAAAAGATGAGGGAACTAGCAACAAACCCAAGGTAGAATCTCAACCTTCACGGAATAGAGATATTAAATGCTTTAACTGTTTGGGTTCAGGGCACATCGCTTCTCAATGTCCAAACAGGCGGGTGATGATTATGCGTGACAATGGGGAGGTGATGACTGAGAGTGAGGATGATAATGATGGGGTGCCCGAATTGGTTGATGCTAGTGATGATGATGGAGTGATATACCCCGTGACAGGTGAGTCTCTTGTTGCCAGACGTGCTCTCAATACACACATTAAGGTGGATGATGCAGCGCAACAGAGAGAGAACATTTTTCATACTAGATGCCACGTCAACAATAAGGTATGTAGTATGATCATTGATGGGGGGAGTTGTACTAATGTGGCTAGCACTACTTTGGTTGAGAAATTGAATTTACCAACCTTAAAACACTCTAGACCATACAAATTGCAGTGGTTGAATGATTGTGGAGAGTTTAGGGTGGATAGACAAGTGTTAGTTACTTTTTCAATTGGGAAGTATCAGGATGAGGTGTTTTGTGATGTTGTGCCTATGCATACTGGTCAAATTTTGTTGGGGAGGCCGTGGCAGTATGATAGGAGGGTGACACATGATGGGTTCAAGAACATGCATAGCTTTGTAAAGGAGGGCAAAACAATCAAGCTTGCTCATTTAACTCCAAGCCAGGTCTATGAGGACCAACTGAAACTGAAAAGTGACGTTGCTCAAAATAGAAAGAGTGAAAATGAGAGTGATAAAAAAAAAGAGTGAAAATGAGAGTGATAGAAAAAGAAAGAGTGAAAAAGAGATTGAGTACAAAAGAAATAGTGAAAAAGAAAATAAAGAGGTGGCTGAGAGTAGAGAAAAAAGAGGGAGCCACGAGAGAAAAAAGAAAGAGAGTCTGCTGAGAGAAAAGGAAAGGCAAAAGTGAGTTTCTATGCAATAGAGAGTGAGGTTAAGAGGGCTTTCTTCACAGATCGCCCTATGATCTTTCTTGTCTATAAAGAGTCTTATCTTAATGTTGATGAAACTAACCAGTCTCTTCCAAGTTTGGCTGTTTCTATGTTGCAGGAGTTTGAGGATGTATTTCCAAAGGAGATGCCTAATGAGTTGCCACCTATTAGAGGCATTGAGCACCAGATTGATTTTATTCCCAGAGCTGCTCTTCCAAACCGACCAGCCTATAGGAGTAATCCAAAGGAGACAAAGGAGCTTCAGAGGCAAGTTGAGGATTTAATGAGCAAGGGGTACGTGAGCGAGAGCATGAGCCCATGTGCAGTACCAGTGCTACTAGTGCCAAAGAAGGATTGGACGTGGAGGATGTGTGTTGATTGCAGGGCAGTCAATAATATCATGGTAAAGTATCGCCATCCCATTCCTAGATTAGATGATATGCTTGATGAATTGCATGGCTCATGTATTTTCAGTAAAATTGATCTTAAAAGTGGATACCATCAAATTAGTATGAAAGAGGGTGATGAATGGAAGATTGCTTTTAATACTAAGTATGGGCTTTATGAATGGTTGGTTATGCCATTTGGACTTACAAATGCACCCAGTACTTTCATGAGATTAATGAACCATGTCCTACGTGCGTTTATAGGCAAGTTTGTGGTTGTGTACTTTGATGATATCCTAGTGTACAGCAAGGACTTAAATGAACATATTGAGCATTTGAGATACGTGTTTGATGTGTTAAGACGTGAAAAATTGTATGCTAATTTCAAGAAATGTACCTTTTGCATGGAAAAAGTTGTTTTTCTTGGTTATGTTGTTAGTACAAAAGGTATTGAGGTGGATGAATAGAAAGTTAAGGCCATCAAGGAGTGGCTAACGCCAAAAAGCATCACTGAGGTAAGAAGCTTTCATGGCTTAGCTAGCTTTTATCGGCGTTTTGTTAAAGACTTTAGCACCATTGCTGCACCACTCACTGAAGTAATTAGAAAGAATGTTGGGTTTCATTGGGGGGTTGATCAAGAGAATGCTTTTGCCACTATTAAAGAAAGGTTGTGCTCTGCACCTGTGTTAACATTACCTGATTTTAACAAAGCGTTTGAAATTGAATGTGATGTCTCAGGAATAGGGATTGGAGCCGTTTTGATGCAGGATAGGTAACCCATAACATTTTTTAGTGAGAAGCTAAGTGGGGCGTCCCTGAAGTACCCTACTTATGACAAAGAGCTTTATGCTCTTGTTCGTGCATTAGAGACTTGGCAGCATTACCTGTGGCCTAGGGAATTTGTGATCCACACCGATCATGAATCATTGAAGCATCTCAAGAGTCAAGGTAAGTTGAATAAAAGGCATGCTAGATGGATGGAATACATTTAGACTTTTCCATATGTCATCCGTTACAAGCAAGGTAAGAAGAACATTGTTGCTGATGCTTTATCCCGAAGGTATGTACTTCTTACTTCTATGAGTGCAAAAATGCTTGGGTTCGAATATGTGAAAGACATATATGCTGATGACATTGACTTTTCTGATGTGTATAAGGCATGTGATAAGGTGGCATTTGGTAAGTTTTACAAGCATGATGATTATTTGTTTAAAGAAAGCAAACTTTGTGTGCCAAGTTGTTCTATGCGTGAATTATTGGTGCGTGAGGCACATGGTGGGGGATTAATGGGACACTTTGGTGTCAAGAAAACTTTAGATATTTTGCATGAACATTTCTTTTGGCCTAAGATGAAGAGAGATGTCAACCGCATTTGTGGCAGGTGCATTACATGTAGAAAGGCCAAATCTAAGGTTATGCCACATGGGTTGTATACACCTTTACTCGTTCCTAGTGAGCCATGAGTAGACATATCTATGGATTTCGTTTTGGGGCTGCCTAGGACAAAAAGGGGTAGAGACTCTATTTTTATGGTTGTGGATAGAATTAGTAAGATGGCACATTTCATTCCATGCCATAAAACAGATGATGCCACAAACATAGCTGACTTGTTTTTCAGGGAGATAGTGCGGCTCCATGGTGTACCTAGGAGTATTGTTTCTGATAGGGATGTTAAATTTCTTAACTACTTTTGGAAGGTGTTGTGGGGGAAATTGGGTACTAAGCTCTTATTTTCCACTACATGTCATCCGCAGACTGATGGTCAGACTGAAGTAGTTAATAGGACTTTAACTTAGCTTTTACGCACTGTTGTTTATAAGAATTTAAAAACTTGGGAGGATTGTTTACCATTTATAGAGTTTGCATATAACAGGACTATGCATACTACTACTTCATATTTTCCTTTTGAAATTGTTTATGGTTTTAATCCACTTACTCCTTTAAATTTGATGCCTTTACCTGTTGATGGCAGGAGTAGCTTGGATGGGCAAAAGAAGGCGGAGTTGGTGAAGTCACTTCATGAGAGGGTACGGCTTCAAATTGTCCAAAAGAATGAAAGGGTTGCTTCCCAAGCCAATAAAGGGCGACGGCGTGTCATCTTTGAACCAGGAGATTGGGTTTGGGTTCACATGCGTAAAGAGAGATTTCCAGCCCATCGAAGGACTAAGTTGCATCCTCGAGGAGATGGACCTTTTCAAATTCTTGAGAAAATTAATGACAATGCATATAAAATGGACCTTCTAGGTGAGTATAATGTTTCTGCAACTTTCAATGTTTTTGATCTTTCTCCTTTTGATATAGGTGAAGATTCGAGGTCGAATCCTTTTGAGGAGAGGGAGAATGATGGGAACCAAGGTGGGCCTAGTCTTAAAGATCCTTTCCAAGTTTCAGATGGGCCAATTACAAGATCAAGAGCCAAGAAGATCAAGTAAGCAATGCAAGGATTGGTGCAATCCATTTGGGATGAAGCTAGCAAGAGCCCAACACTCAAGATGGGCTTGAAAGAAGTAAAACCAGTATTGATCCATTTGATTCAAGCTGTGGAAGACATGACTTAGAGATAGGGCCTATTGTTATTGGAGGCTTTCAATTTATTAAAGTATTTATTTTATTAGTTTAGAATAAGTGGGCTTGAGGAAGCTTGGCCCACATATGTCTTATTTCTTATGAACTAGGGTTTTGGGAAGGCCTTGTATTGTGACCAATGGCTTATTTGGAAAGTTACATTTTAGGAACTAGGGTTTCAAAACTTGAGTTACTGTAGCATTACTGTAGCAGCTGCGGTACTGTAGCGATACACTGTTCATCAGGGGTATTTTTGGGACAATGGGCTTTATTTTGGCTAGGGTTCAATTAGGTTTTGGTTTAAATACTCTTTTTAGCGTTATTTGAAAGGTTAGACAATATTGAATTTATTTGTGATTTGAGTTTACTCATCTTGTTCTTGATTGAACTTTTGAACTTATCAAAGGTACATTATAACCTTTGTGGTGTTCCTTCTTGTAATCTGGGTTCTTGAGACGAGTTCTTCAACGGGTCTAGATTTTGATATAATCTAGATTCTTGAAACGAGTTCTCATCGGGTCTAGATTCTCCATCTATTGACTTGAGTTTGGCTTTCTTGGGTGTGTTTTCAAATTGATTGTGGGTTCAAGGGATTCTCTTCCTGCGGGTTCATATCATTCTTCCTCATGCTCTTCACCCCACGTGGTTTGGGACCTTTTTGTTGCCGGCACACGAAGTACACGTTATTTATGGAAAAAATCTCACAAACAGCACCACTGTTGATGTCGTGTTTCACTGCCCGAGCAGTGCCACAATTGCCAATCCTATGCCACCTGCAACAAGAAGAGAGAATGGGCTCTGGTGACTTTTGGGGTCACTCTAATGTCAAACTTAGCAACGAATCCAAATTTGATAGGTGAAGCTTATGAGACTAGAATGAATGGTAAAAAGTTCCGAGAGCCTTCCCATTGGAGGGATGGTTGCTATTTATACCTGATTCAGACTCTTCTATCGAGGGAGATCGTGGGGTGCCAGGTCGTACCTGACTTGCCACCACTCTTCCTTGTTGTGATAGTGTGTCAATTTGTGGCTCAGATTGCCGTGGGAGGTTGTGGCGCGTCAGGTCGTGCTTGGTCAGACCTGCTACCACCATCCTGCCAAGCCAGGGTGTCAGGTCGTGCTCGAGCGGTCCTGTGTACTCTGATAGTGCGTCGTTGTGTGCCTGGTCTTCTGACACGCGCATCGACTACGACGTGCCCACGATCGGGCTCATCCTCCTATCCACGTATAGTAGGGTAGCTTGCATGGTACCTCGAAGTAGGGCTCGACCTACTGAGTCCCAAGATGAGACTCTTAGCATATTCGAGCCCAATGCCAAAGCTGTTTAGAGGTGTTATGGTTATGGGCTCGGTGCGGGGTGGCTTCGAGCCCACGCCAGGGTCTCGTTTGAGGGCCTGGGGTTCCCGTAACTCTTTGGTCCTGGGCTCTACTGGGATGGGCCCCCTTATAATACCTCGCAAATTCCTATCGCATATATGTGGTGGGAATTCAAAACACTCTAATAATGGTACTGCCCGTTCGGCGTCCATCGCTTCGAGCTCCATCTTTTATCTTCAGTGGACGTGCTGCCCGTTTGCCGTGGGAGGTTGTGGCACATTAGGTCGTGCTCGGTCAGACCTGCTACCACCATCATGCCAAGCCAGGGTGTCAGGTCATGCCTGAGTCGTCTTGCGTACTCTAGCAATGCGCCGTTGTGTGCCTGGTCTTTTAACACACGCATCGACTGTGACATGCCCATGATCCAGCCTGTCCTGCTATCCGTGTATCATAGGGTAGCTTGCATGGTACCTCGAAGCAGGGCTCGACCTACCGAGCCTCGAGACGGGACTCTTGGCATATCCGAGTCAGGTGCCAAAGCTATCCAGAGGTGTTTATGGTTATGGGCTCGGTGCGGGGTCTTCCAGTCTGGGATTCGAGCCCACATCAGGGTCTCGTTCGAGGGCCTGTGATTCCCGTAGCTCTTTGGGCCTGGGCTCTACTAGGATGGGCCCCCCTCACAGACCTTTTAGCCATTAGATTCATTGAACCTAAACACGTGAAAAGGGGCATTCGGATGAAGGGTCTCACACACCACTTATCAATGAGACTTTTGGTCTCCCTGAAACAACACAATGAGAAGGGGGTTTTGGCCATTGTGCCACATGGCATCCATACATGAGTCTCTTACATTATCAAGGTTAGTGTGTGAGAGAAGGAAGGTTGTTTATAAAAGGGGAGGTGCCGACAGGTGAAGAGTCTTTTTGGGAAAATTTCAAATTCTCAAACACTTCACTCTTGCTTCTCTTCTCCTCGTACACGTCTAAGCTTTTTCTCACCACCCAAATACACGTCTCCCTCACCTCTCATCTCCTCCAACCTCCAGACAAGAAAGGAAACTAAGGGTTTTGATTTCTAAGGAAGAGGGTGCACACTTGATCATAATGCTTTTGCTTGAATTTTTGTAAGTAGACCTTCAACCTACACTTGAAAAATATGTGTATATGTCATGTGAACTTGCACTCACGTGCTATTTTATGATCAAGTTGAATGGATAAAATCTCTTATTACGCTATGCTATGTGTTCGGTTCTATATAAACATGTTTGCCATGTTGGTTGTTGGTTGAATGAAATCTCTTATGACGCCATCCTTTGTATTTGATTCTATATGATTATGTTGTCATGTTATTTGATGATGTTATATCGAAAATGTTAGAAGTTATAAGCTCTTGTTACTTTTGTAAAATCATGCTTACAAGTGCCTATGTGTTTTGGCCTAGATAGTGAATGCTGTTTATGAAACTATTTTATCATTTGATAAGTGTTGAATGACATTATTCATATGTGTAAAACCAAGTATTCGCATGTTCTAAAATTTTCAAGCTGTAACGTGAGATGCATATTATTGGTGCGTGATTGCACATTTGGGTTTGAGCACATTTTTCAAAGAAAAGAGTTAATAAATATTTTATCACACCCCCAATTGCTAGGGCAGGGAAATGTCCTAATGGAACTCCTATGTCCACTCTAGAGTATGTAAATTGGAGTGGAAGCCCCTCGGTCGAAAAAGTACAGTCGACGGATCTCGAATGGATCCTTTTTAAAGGATTCCGGAGCAAGGTAGCACCTAAAACTAGTAGGTGCCTACATGTGTTGTGTGCGGTGAAGGCTAATATGAAGAACTGCTGCACAAGAATAAGATGTATTACTTTGGCCAAGTGGGTTGTAGGGCGATGAGGTAACTAGTGGGGAACCCCCGATGCATTGGGGAGCAATGAGGTATCCAACCATATTGTTACAAGTAAAGATAAGGTCATACGTAAAAGATGCTTATATTATTTGTTGAATGTTGTTTGTTAACTTATTGAAATTTCTTGAAATCTCACCGTGGTAGTTTTCACTACCATTCCCAACTCAAAATGGTAGAAGTTGTGGCAGGTACACAGGACCTTATAAACGATGAATGAGATTAATGAGTTGATAGAGGATGAGTTTACTGTAGAAGCTCGTTATAAATTTGTTGCCGCCTGTTTGGAGCTCACGACTCATCGTCTTAAGGATATTCTTGAATCCCTTAATAAGGATGACCACGGGACCGAGTCAAGAGTCTTAAGGATTTCTTGAGCCCGAGCCCTTGCAGACAAGGGGAAGTTTCTTGAAGTGTAACCAGTGAAGGGGTCGTAGTGATACTAAAGTTTCCCATTTCATAAATTGAGGTTCATTTTATCAAAGACCCCTAATGTTTTTGGGGAATATTATTGTTACTTACAACTTTTGGGATGATATAGTTGCCCTTTGGTACCATGAATTTAGTATTTGTATTTACTTAGTTTATACTTTTTCGTTGCGAGTTATTGCATACTGCTAGAATTACAATAGGTGCATTGCATCTTAACTGTTATATACAGGGGTATGTAGCCTTGAGTTACATCTCCGGAAGTCATAGTCACCATCCAATCCCAAACGGGGGCTGGGGGCATCACATCTATCAAAGGCAAGTGTACTTCCCAATCGCCATTTGTTTCCAATATGCAAGCTCAGAGCATGTCCTCCAGTGTCTGTATTGTTTGCACTGTCTGTCCATCTGTTTGTGGATGGTACCCACTGCTAAACCTCAAGTTGGTACCTAGTAACTTTTGTAGGCTTTGGCAAAAACATAACGTGAACCATGTATCTCTGTCCAACACTATCGATCTGGGTACTCTGTGTTGCCTAACTATCTCTTCAACATATATTTTGGACAACTTGTCCATCGAGTCAATATTGGCAATTGTCTGTCAACTATAATCCATATGGACTCTTTTTCCCTGTCGATTTCCTTGGCAATCCAACCACAAAATCCATTGAGATGTATTCCCACTTCCACTCTGGAACAGGCAACGACTACAGCTCTCTTGTTGGCCTTGGATGTTCTGCTTTCACCAATTGGCATTGATATGAACCTGCAGGAATGGAATTCCTTGAACCTACAATCAAATTGAAAACTCACCCAAGAAAGCCAAACTCAAGTCAATGGATGGAGAATCTAGACCCGATGAGAACTCGTTTCAAGAACCTAGATTATATTAAAATCTAGACCCGTTGAAAAACCCGTCTCAAGAACCCAGATTACAAGGAGGAACGCCACAAAGGTTGTGATTTACTTTTGATAAGTTCAAAAGTTCAATCAAGAACAAGAGGAGTAAAACTCAACTCACAATGAATAAATTCATCAAATTTCATAAACTAATTAAACTGAGGCTACAAAGAGTATTTAAAGTCAAACCTAATTGAAACCCTAGCCCAAAATAAACCCTTGCTTCCAAGAATACCCTCGGATGAACAGTGCGACGGCTTCTACAATGTCGCTACAGTACTCGGCTACAGTACCTCTCTTTAATCTAATAAAATAATTCATTTAAATGATTTAAACAATTTGAAATCATTTAAGTGCCCAAGGCCTTTAAGTCAGGTTATTGCCCTCTTCCATAACTTGTATCAAATAAATCAAAATTGGATCTTCATCCTTCAAGTCCATTTTGAATGTTGGGCTCTTGCTTGACTCATCCCAAGTGGATTGCATCAATCCTTGCATTGTTTCCTTGATCTTTCTAGCTCTTGATCTTGAAATTGGCCCATACTGAACTTGTAAATGATCTTTAAAACTAGGTCCATCTTGAGGCCCATCATTCCCCCTTTTCTCAAAAGGACTCGACCTCGAATCTCCACCTGCATCAAAGGGAAAAAGTTTAGCAATTGAAAATAGTAGAAACACTAGACTTATTTGGAAGATACACTTGATATGCATTATCATTAATTTGTTCAAGAATTTAGAAAAGTCCATCCAAGCTACTCCTGTCATCAACAGGTAGATGCATTAAATCTAAAGGAGTAAATGGATTAATTCTATAAACAATTTCAAAAGGTGAAACTTTAGTAGTAGCATGAGCACTCCAATTATATATAAACTTAATGAATGGTAAACAATACTCCTACAAATGTTTATAAAAAATATCTAAAGTTTTCCTTACACCAAAATGTCTACTCCAATTATATGCAAACTCAATGAATGTTAAGAAATACTCCCACAACCGTTCGTGCAACACATTAATGAATAGCAAATGATACTCCGACAAACGTTCATACAACATGTCAATGAATAACAAATGATACTCCCACAAACGTTCACGCAAGACATTAATGAATGGCAAAGGCCACAAACGTTTATGCAATATGTCAATGAATGGCAAATAATACTCCCACAAACGTTGATACAACACATCTAAAGTTTTCTTTGCACTAAAATGACCACCCCAATAATATGCAAACTCAATAAATGGTAAACAATACTTCCACCCATGATCATGCCACACATTTAAAATCCCTTTCATACCAAAATGACCCAACAAACCACATAAATGCACTAGCATATCACCCATAAGACTAGTAGGCTCACAAAATTTAATATCTCTAAACAAATACTAATCTAGTCAATAACACTTACCAAACAATGCCTTCTCACACGCTCCATACACACTAGCAAAGTCATTATCATTAGCATGCAATTCCTTATCATATTCAAATCTAAATAACTTTGCATCTAAAATGAAGACAAGGACATACCTTCTTGCTAAAGCATCAACTACAAAATTTTTCTCACCATATGTGTATTGGATTATATGAGGAAAGTCTCAATACAGCCCTTCCACTTAGCATGCATTCTAGTCAACAACTTACTTTGTCCCCTCAAGTGTGTCAAGGACTCATGTTCTTCAAAGAAAGGTCGAGTAGGGATTGTCGCACCTAGCACAAAATCAATGTAATGTTCTATGTCTTTAATAGGTGGCAATCCACTAAACGTACCGCTAGGAATCATGACCTCATATCTCTGCAATAAATAAACAAGAACACTAGGTAAAGAGTCGTTAAATTCGTTAGTATAAAAGCTTGCTTTAGCATAAAATCCCACTTTTATTTTTCCGTGCATTTTATTGAATGGATTTTTAATTTAATATTTGATTTTTAGCCGTTTAATTTAATTTAAACGTGTTTACGCAAGATTATTTTACGATTTTTTTAAATTGAGAATTATTTTAATGTGCTTTCATAATTTCAATTAGTGTTCTGTAATTAAATTGAATTTTATTTTAAAGAGTGATTATTATTGGAGTTTCATATTTTAATTTAATTATTTTTAAGTTTAAACTGATTTATTTAATTTACTGTTTTAAAAATAATTATTTAGAGGATCAGTTGTGACTCAAAACTTGTGAGGATTGGATCTCAATTCTTTTCCCTATATTTTCTTTTCCCTCTTTTCTTTTTCCTTATCCTTTTTTTTTTTCTTTTTCTTCTTTTCTTTCTATTTCCGTTCGGACCCTTATCTCTCAGCTCGACACTCTCTCTCTCCTCTCCCACGTTGAGTTCAGTCTTCACCTCCCTGTTGCCTTTGCCGGTCGCCGTGGTCGACACCACCGGTGCCATTCGACTCCCCGTACGTCGGCGACCTTACCCCTTCAATTTCAGGCCGGCTAACGCCGCCAGGAGCTGTGCGAAGCCGCGGGCTTCTCTTCGCCGTTCTGCCGCCGTCCGGCCACCAATGGCCACCATCTTTTCACCACCTCATCACCGGCACCTTGCCATCCTAACCGATCCATTTTCGGCCCCGATCAGTCGCCGGAGCTGCCCCTACGAACACCCACTCTGATTTGAACTTTGTGGCCTTAAACCGCTGTTTCGGCCGTCACCCACAGGCAGCTGTTGCTTCCACTAGCTTCACCACCTCTCATAGGCCTTACCCTATCAATTCCAAGTTTTCGTTTGACCCCGTTGAAATTTGGGTACACTGTGTATTTCAGCCACAATGTTTTTACATTGTGGAGCTGCTGTTTTGGTACTTCCAGTTCCTCCTAAATTATTTTCAAGCGCTGTAAGTATTTCTCCAAAAGAATTTTAAGACTTTAATATATTTTTGCACTAACCTATTTTATAAACTGTGTTTCGGTTATCTGGTTGTGCTGATAACTGTTGGTTGTTGGTAATTTGTTGCTTTCATAGCATTATGCATGCATGCGTGGGTGTGTGTTTTGAGAAAACTGTATTTAAGGCTTTTCGGGTGTGTGTGTATCACCCCCAAGTCGAGATGGAGTATTATCTCGGTGGAGCTCCTCTGGACACTCAGGAGCGGAATATACTGAGTGTCGTCACCTGGGGCTTTTGCCCTGGACTTGGACGGGATGGTAGCGCTCTCGATCCGACTCCGTGACTCCTCGGGTTGGCGGGGGTCAGAGGATGCTTGGCTATGTACGCGGTGGGCGCGGAACTGGGCATCACTCGTGTATCACTTGCACGATCGTTACCCCTGGGGTGACGATGAGAGCCAGAGTATGTGGATGGTCCTTAGGGGAGGCCATGGTGCATACGGTTAAAATTGAAATTAATGTAATTATTCCTGGATTTTATTTTGTGCCAAATGATGATTTTTGACGTGTGTGAAAAAATTGTGATTTTCGGGAAATAGTATTTTTCTTGGGTTTTACGCTTGGGTCATCATGTTCATGCATAGCGTTAGTCGTTTTAATATATTTCTTGTCTTGGAGCATTTTGAATTTTATTTACCTGTGGTACCATCTTTTTGGTACTGTAGATTTTGATGTAGGTTTTGAGGAGGTTGAGCTCGAGGATGCGGCTATACTTGAGGAGTAGGGACATTGGCTATTTTGTATTTGAAGATTATTGCTGCTTATGCTTATTATATTTTATTTTATTTGATGTTGATTTGTAAACAAAAATCGTATTATGTTGACATGTGGATTTTCAGTACTTTGGTATTGTATTAAACTTTGGTACTTAGTTATTTGACTTAACCTTTCCGCTGCGTATTGTTTATTATACACGTGTTGCATTGCACACACTCAGCACATGTCGATGGGGTGCGTGACCGTGTCGTCATCATCCCGGCGTCTCGATTTTCTTGTGTGTTCGTACATGGAAGTTGGGGCTGCCACAAGTGGTATCAGAGCAGTTCGTCTCTAGGTTAAAGCCACATGTCCTATAGGTGAAGTACTAGAATTTTTAAGCTTGATTTGAAGTAGTTTTGAAATGATTTCATCTGTGTTTAATGTGTTGTTTTATTTGTTTTAATTGTTTTATGTTACATTATTTAATTTAAAATTGTTTTATTTATATTATTTTGCGTTCTAATCATAACTAAAGTGAGGTTGAGGTTTATGCTTTGACAGAAAATGGTAAGGCTAAGGAGACAAGATAAGGAACCTATGGAGGAATCATCTCACGGCGAGATTGATAATGTCATTGCCAGAGCTTTGACTAGAATGTTAGACCTCTTTCATGAAAATATCAGACCACCACCAGTTGATCAAATTTGGTTATGCAAGTGGGGTGCTCTTATGAGAGGTTTCTTAAGCATAGGACCCTTATGTTCTTTGGAGTAGAAGATCCACTCCAAGCTGAAGGTTGGATCAATGGGATTGAGAGGACATTTGAGATTTGTACTGAAGCTCAACAAGTTCTGTATGCTAGTTATTTGTTGCAAGGAGAAGCAGCAAATTGGTGGAGGGCGAAGCGGAATCTCCTGGAAAGAGAGTTTGGATCCATAGCCGCTGTGTCATGGCAGCGTTTTAAAAAGGAGTTTGATGATCGCTTTTTCCCTCCTGCTGTGAGAAGGCAGAAAGCTCGGGAATTCAATAATCTAGTTCAGGGGAATATGATTGTGGACCAGTACTCACGTGCTTTCTTGGAGCTTGGGCGTTTTGTGCCCCATCTTATTGCCACTGAAGAGTTGCAAGTGGAGCGATTTCAAGAAGGTCTGCGTCCTGAGATACGTAGATTCATGATTTGTCAGCGAATTGCCTCTCTCCATGAGTTAATTGATCTGGCTACAATGGTGGAGCGAGAAAATAGTTTGGCTGTAAGCTCCACTCCAGGCCAAAAGAGGAGTAGTTTTGCTGGAGAAGGTAGCAGTTCTGGGTCTCTACAGAAGCTTGTTTAGAGGATTGGGTCCCGATCTCAGGCAGCCCCTGGTGTACGTATGGGAGGTCGAGCTCCAGTTTGTCCCAGGTGTAATAGAGCTCACGAGGGCGAATGTCCCCCGAGTGGGATTCGATGTTATAGATGTGGCCAGCTGGGACATCTATATCGTGAGTGCCCTAACCAAACTTAGAGAAGTTGAGGGGGGCCGACGTGATGGAGGATCTAACCGGAGGCAAATGGTTCAAGCTAGAGTTTATTCAATGACCCCCGGAGACGTTGATTATGAGTCGCCAGCTACTCAGGATGCTAGAGTGATTACAGGTATGAGTTTAATTTAATTTTTTTGGATTGGGTGTTTGGTGTAAATTGTTTGCTTGAATTTGTTTGGGGCGTATGTGTGCTTCAGGAAGAGTTCGCCTCTATGATTTTTATGCTTGTACGTTGTTTGACTCTGGGGCGTCTCAGTCTTTTGTATCAGCCACTTTTGCGTGGCTGTGTAACTTGGTCACGGAGCTCTTACCCCAGTATTTGGTTGTGGCTCTTCCTAATGGGGAGATGGTATGTTGCTCCAAAATCGCTTTGGGTTGTCCTTTGGAAGGACGCTTGATGCGAATTTAATTGTTTTCAAGTTGCTGGGATTTGATATTATTGTTGGAATGGACTAGCTGTATCGGTATTCTGCAAGTATTAATTGCAGAAATCGGACGGTTAGCTTTCAACTTCCGGATGGGGATTACTTTGAGTATGTGGGAAGTAAGCTAAAAGCGAAGCCAACAGTTATATTAGCAATGCAAGCGAAGAAAGATATAGCTTGTGGGGTGAATACTTTCCTAGTCCAAGTGGTTTTTTCGCCATCTGGAAATAAGACTTTGTTGGATATTCCCATTGTTGAAGAATTTTCAGATGTTTTTGTAGAGGACTTGTCTGGGTTGCCTCCAGTTCGTGAGATGAAGTTTGCTATTGATTTGGAACCTGGAGCAGCTCCAGTGCACAAGGCTCCTTACCTTATGGCACCAGCAGAGTTGAAAGAGTTGAAGATTCAGCTGCAAGAATTGGTTGACAAGGGGTTTATTCAGCCGAGCACTTCGCCATGGGGAGCACCAGTTTTATTTGTTAAAAAGAAAGATGGTACTCTCCGGATGTGCATTGATTATAGAGAGCTCAACAAGATGACCATCAAGAATAAATATCCTCTTCCAAGAATTGATGATTTATTTGATCAGCTTCAAAGTGCATCAATATTTTTTAAGATTGATTTGAGATCAGGGTATTATCAATTAAGGATAAGAGATAAAGATGTACCCAAGACGGCCTTTAGATCAAGATATGGGCATTATGAGTTCAAGGTGATGCCTTTTGGGTTGACTAATACTAGTGCAACTTTTATGGATTTAATGAACCGAGTATTTCGACCGTATCTGGATTCTTTTGTGGTTATATTTATTGATGATATTATGATTTATTCTCGAGATTTGGAGGAACATGCTTATCACCTTCGTTTGGTGCTTGGGAAATTGAAGGAACATCAATTGTATGCTAAGTTAAGTAAATGTGAATTCTGGTTAGAAGAAGTTAAGTTTCTTGGGCATGTGATTTCCCGAGATGGAGTGGCTGTTGATCCTAGCAAGGTGGAAGCTGTTTTGTTTTGGCCACGTCCTTCAACAGTGCGTGAAATTTACAGTTTTTTGGGACTTGCCGGATATTATCGAAGATTTGTAGGAGGATTTTCTCGATTGTCTGGACCTCTCACTGCATTGAAGGAAGAATGTTGAATTTATTTGGTCAGATAAGTGCGAGAGAAGTTTTCAAGAATTGAAAAGAAGATTGACATCGACACCAGTATTGGCTCTTCCAGAGTCAAATAGGCCTTTTGTGGTTTTCAGTGACGCATCCAAGTTTGGGTTAGGGTGTGTTCTTATGCAGGAAGGACGAATTGTTGCTTATGCATCTCGTCAGTAAAAAGAGCATGAAAAGAATTATCCTACTTATGACTTGGAGTTGGCAACAATAGTTTTTGCTCTCAAGATCTGGCGTCATTATCTTTATGGTGTGGTGTGTGAAGTTTACACTAACCATAAAAGTTTGAAGCATTTATTTTCCCAGAAGAATCTCAACATGAGGCAGAGGCGATGGCTTGAGCTGATTAGTGACTACCAGTGTGAGATCAAGTATCATCCAGGTAAGGCAAATCTAGTAGCTGATGCGTTGAGCCGGAAGTTGAGCCAGAAATCAGAATTTTTAGTTGAGGCAAAATCTTCAGGTGTGGACTCTCTTCTTTGTGGGATGAGAAGACTTCTTATTGAGAGTTCGCAGTAAGAAGAATTATTATCCTCAGTATTGTATGTCCGAGTTGTTGATTTTGAGGAATTAAAGACTCTTCAAAGAAAATACCCGAAGTTGCTGGATATCAGGAAGAAAGTCAGGAAGTCTAAAGGACCTTCACATTTCAGTTTGGATAAGGATGGCATTCTCCGGTTTCAGAATCATAGAGTTATTCCTTGAGATTCAGAATTTAAGGAGCGAATATTGGCTGAAGCTCATGCAGCTCCTTATTCAGTTCATCCTGGCAGCACAAAGATGTATCAAGATTTGAAGAAAGATTTTTGGTGGGAAGGGATGAAAACTGATATTGCCCTGTTCATTGAGAAGTGTAACACTTGTCGCCAAGTGAAAGCTGAACATCAAAGACCCACTGGTAAGCTTCAATCACTTCCTATTCCTGAATGGAAGTGGGATGATATTACTATGGATTTTGTTGTGGGTTTGCCAAGGACTCCGAGAGGAAAGAATTCAATTTGGGTGATTGTGGATAGGTTGACCAAGAGTGCTCATTTCTTGCCTGTAAATAATGTCGACTCTTTGGGTAATTTAGCGCGGTTGTATGTTAAGGAGATTGTGAGGTTGAATGGAGTACCCAAGAGTATTGTGTCAGATAGAGACTCGCGGTTCACGTCGCATTTTTGGAAGAGTTTGCAGGCAGCGCTAGGCACTAATTTGAAGTTCAGTACTGCTTATCACCCTCAGACTGATGGTCAATCTGAGCGTACTATTCAGACTTTAGAGGATATGCTGAGAGCATGTATCATGGAATTTCAGGGAAGCTGGGAAAATCATTTACCGCTTATAGAATTCTCTTATAATAATAGCTTCCATGCCTCCATTCAAATGGCTCTGTATGAAGCGTTGTATGGGAGGAAGTGCAGATCGCCTTTGTGTTGGGATGAAGTCGGCGAGAGGAAATTAATTGGGCCTGAATTAATCTAAGAAATGCAAGAGTAGGTCCGAATTATAAGAGCTAAAATAGCAACAGCGCAGAGTCGACAGAAAAGCTATGCAGATTCAAGGAGAAGAGACTTGTCTTTTGAGGAAGGTGATTGGGTTTATCTCAAAGTTTCTCCTATGAAAGGCGTTAAGCGCTTTGGTAAGAGAGGAAAGCTTAGCCCAAGGTATGTTGGACCTTTTCAGATTTTGGAGAAGGTTGGGGCTGTTGCTTACAAAATTGCGTTGCCAGAGTATTTTGGAGAAGTTCATAATGTGTTCCATGTGTCTTGGTCAGCAAGAGCCGCGTTTTGTCGACCCAGAACGCATTCAACTTCAGCCTGACCTTACTTATGAGGTTGCCCCGACGCAGATTATGGATTGGAATGAGCAAAGGTTGAGATCTAAGTCGATACCTTTAGTGAAGGTAGCTTGGGGTGATCCATTGGCTCAAGATTTCTCTTGGGAAAGAGAAGCGGATATGATGGAGCAATACCCGTATTTGTTTGAATAAATGGCGGTATATCTCTTAAGCTTATCTTTTTTTACATTTCATGCCTGTCTTTAGCATTGATGATTGACCCTATACTTTCGAGGAAGAAATTTATTTTAAGGGGGGAGGTTATAACACCCCGATTTTTACGTGCATTTTATTGAAGGGCTTTTTAATTTAATATTTAATTTTTAGCCGTTTAATTTAATTTAAACGTGTTTACGCGAGATTATTTTATGATTTTTTTAAATCAAGAATTATTTTAATGTGCTTTCATAATTTCAATTAGTATTCTGCAATTAAATTATTTTTATTTTAAAGAGTGATTATTATTGGAGTTTAATATTTTAATTTAATTAATTTTAAGTTTAAACTGATTTATTTAATTTACTGTTTTAAAAATAATTATTTTAAGGATCAGTTGTGACTCAAAAGTTGTGAGGATTGAACCTCATTTCTTTTCCCCATATTTTCTTTTCCCTCTTTTCTTTTTCCTCCTCCTTTTCTTTTCTTTTTCTTCTTTTCTTTCTATTTCCGTTCAGACCCTTCTCTCTCAACTCGACACTCTCTCTCTCTCCTCTCCCACGTTCAGTTCGGTCTTCCCCTCCCTGTCGCCGTTGCCAGGCGCCGTGGTCCACACCGCTGGTGCCATTCGACTCCCTGTACGCCAACGACCTTACCCCTTCAATTTCAGGCCGGCTAACACCGCCGTTAGCCGCCAGGAGCCGTGCGAAGCCGCAGGCTTCTCTTCGCCGTTCCGCCGCCGTCCGGCCACCATCTTTTCACCACTTCATCACCGGCACCTTGCCATCTTAATCGACCCATTTTCGGCCCCGATCCGTCGCCAGAGCCGCACCTATGAACACCCACTCCTATTTGAACTTCGTGGCCTTAAACCGCCGTTTCGGCCGCCACCCACGGCCAACCATTACTTCCACTAGCTTCACCACCTCCCATAGGCCCTACCCTATCAATTTCAAGTTTTCATTTGACCCCGTTGGAATTTGGATACACTATGTATTTCGGCCATAGTGTTTTTACACTGTGGAGTTGCTGTTTTGGTGCTTCTAGTTCCTCTGTGATCCTCCTAAATTATTTTCAAGCGCTGTAAGTATTTCTCCGAAAGACTTTTAAGACTTTAATATATTTTTGCACTAACCTGTTTTATAAACTGTGTTTTGGTTATCTGGTTGTGCTGATAACTGTTGGTTGTTGGTAATTTGTTGCTTTCATGGCATTGTGCACGAATGCGTGAGTGTGTGTTTTGAGAAAACTGTATTTAAGGCTTTTTGGGTGTGTGTGTATCGCCCCCAAGTCGAGATGGAGTATTATCTCGGTGGAGCTCCTCTGGACACTTGGGAGCGGAATATACTGAGTGTCGTCCCCTGGGGCTTTTGCCCGGGACTTGGACGGGATGGTTGCGCTCTCGATCCGACTCCATGACTCCTCGGGCTGGCGGGGGTCAGAGGATGCTTGGCTATGTACGCGGTGGGTGCGGAACTTGGCATCACTCGTGTATCACTTGTACAGTCGTTACCCGTGGGGTGACGATGAGAGCAAAAGTATGTGGATGGTCCCTAGGGGAGGCCATGGTGCATACGGTTAAAATTGAAATTAATGTAATTATTCCTGGATTTTATTTTTGTGCCAAATGATGATTTTTGACGTGTGTGGAAAAATTGTGATTTTCGAGAAATGGTGTTTTTCTCGAGTTTTATGCTTGGGTCATCATGTGCATGTATAGTGTTAGTCGTTTTAATATATTTATTGTCTTGGAGCATTTTGGGTTTTACTTACCTGCGGTACCATCTTTTTGGTATTGTAGATTTGATGCAGGTTTTTAGGAAGCTGAGCTTGAGGATGCGGCTCCGCCTGAGGAGTAGGGATATTGGCTATTTTGTATTTGAAGATTATTGCTACTTATGCTTATTGTATTTTATTTTATTTGATATTGATTTGTAAACAAAAATCGTATTATATTGACATGTGAATTTTCAGTATTTTGGTATTGTATTAAACTCTGGTACTTAGTTATTTGACTTAACCTTTCCGCTGCGTATTGTTTATTGTACATGTGTTGCATTGCGCACACTCAGCACATGTCGATGGGGTGCGTGACCGTGTCGTCATCATCCCGGTGTCTCGATTTCCGTGTGTGTCCATACATGAAAGTTGGGGGTGCCACAGTTTCGCTCTACAATCTCTCTTTCTTTTTCCTCCCATGGCTCAACTCTTTTTTCATGACTTTTAGCCACCTCTCTATTTTCTTTTTCACTCTCTCTTTCTTTTGATGTTTCGATCTCATTCTCTTTTATCCTATCACTCACTCTTTCCTTTTCACTGTCTTTTTTTTATCACTCTCTTCTTTTTTTGAACTCTCGGCTTTACAATTGTTTTTCAACTCACCTTTACTTTTGCTACTTAGCTCAATCTCACTTTCATTCATTCTTTTTTGAGCAACCTCACTTTTCAGTTTCAGTTGGTCTCCATGGACCTATGTTGGAGTTAAAGGAACAAGTTTGATTGTTTTTCTATCCTTTCAAAACTGTACATGTTCCTTTACTCATCATGGATCACCTTCTTATCATACTACCACGGCTTTCCCAATAAAATATGGCCAGCATGCATAGGCACTACATCCTGGTATTTCCCAATTGAAAAAGAAGCTAGCTCTTGCTTATTTATCCTAACCTCCCCACAATCATTCAACCACTGCAACTTGTATGGTCTTGGGTGTTTCAAGGTAGATAAACTCAATTTCTCAACTAAAGTAGTGCTAGCCAAATTAATACAACTCTTCCCATCAATGATGATACTACATACCTTGTTATTGATGTGACATCTAGTATGAAAAACGTTCTCTCTTCGCTGCTCTGTATCATCCATCCTTATTTGTATATTATGTGCACGCCTAACAACAAAAGACTCACTATACTCTTCATTCTTATACCCATTCTCAATACTAGGCTCACGTCACCTCCTATCTCTCCCCTCTCCTCACCTTGCAAATTTCTAATCACTGCTTCTTGATGATCCATCCTATCCCTCACTTTACCTAACACAAAGTTCAACCACTCAAACTTTTGTTGCATGGCTTGCAATACAAAGGATGAGTTATCTGCCATCTCTTTGGTGATGAGTCACTTCTACGAGACATCGTTATGTGCTGCACAAAAAGAATGTTAGTAGAAAACCTCACACACTCCCTATGTGTTTACACTCAAATAATGACACTCCACTCGTGTTTCACTCTTAATTGACCTTTTCCCGATAATAGTCTCACACACTCTTACTTTTTACCTCAAGAGTTTTCCCATTCAAGCTCTTTAAGAACTAATTGAACACAATCAAGACAATGCAACCTTGTTTTATCCTATCTAGTAATTAGATTCAAGATACAAGATCAAGAAACAAGGAAGGAATAAAATGACACGAGACTCAAGGAATTTATATGAGGAAAAGAGTAATTATAAAACAAGATACCAACTAGAAAGATGTATTCAGCCCCTTTGATAATAAAGCTCAATCAACAAATGCCTTTATTTTTCTTTGTTGTAACTATGTAGCAACCTTTGAGCTACAAACTTTTTTTTTTCCATTTTTTTTTGAAAATTTCTTTTCTTTTCTTTTCCTTTCCTTTCCTTTCTTTTCTTCTTTTTTTCCCTTTTTTTTCTCTAATTCAATCACAAACAGCAATATTCAATTGAGAATCAAGCAATTGAATTCAAACACACAAGAATTGACAATGAAATAGAAGAGAATTAAGGAACAACACTCTAAGGAATTGACAAACTTAGAGATGCAAGAAACCCTAGAATTTTGAAACCCTAGGAGATGCAAATTTCAGCCAAACTAAAAACCCTAATAATTTTTGCAGCCTACCTTTTGTTTCTTTTTTAGTTTTCCATTTTTACAACCCTAGAACAAGGAAGCCCTAGAATTAAAGATGCAATAATAAAAGATAGAATCAGACCTGATTGGAAACCGAGCTCTGAATACTAAAGGATATGAACCCGCAGGAATGGAATCTCTTGAACCTACAATCAAATTGAAAACTCACCCAAGAAAGCTAAATTCAAGTCAAAAGATGGAGAATTTAGACCCGATGAGAACTCGTTTCAAGAACCTAGATTATATTAAAATCTAGACCCGATGAAAAACTCGTCTCTAGAACCCAGATTATAAGGAGGAATGCCACAAAGGTTGTGATTTACTTTTGATAAGTTTAAAAGTTCAATCAAGAACAAGAGGAGTAAAACTCAACTCACAATGAAAAAATTCATCAAATTTCATAAACTGATTAAAATGAGGTTACAAAGAGTATTTAAAGCCAAACCTAATTGAAACCCTAGTCCAAAATAAACCCTTGCTTCCAAGAATACCCTTAGATGAACAGTGCTACGGCTGCTACAGTACTCGGCTACAGTACCTCTTTTTAAATCCTAGTTCCAAAAAATGTAATTTTCCAAATAAACTCTTGACTAAAATACAAGACCTTTCCAAAAACCTTGATTCATAAAAATAAGACATATGTGGGCCAAATATCCTAAAGGCCAATTATTTTAAACTAATAAAATAATTCATTTAAATGATTTAAACAATTTGAAATCCTTTAAGTGCCCAAGGCCTTTAAGTCAGGTTATTGCCCTCTTCTATAGCTTGTATCAAATGAATCAAAATTGGATCTTCATCCTTCAAGTCCATTTTAAATGTTGGGCTCTTGCTTGAAGCATCCCAAGTTGATTGCATTAATCCTTGCATTGTTTTCTTGATCTTCTTAGCTCGTAATCTTATAATTGGCCCATACTGAACTTGCAAAGGATTTTTAAAACTAGGTCTATCTTGGGGCCCATCAGGCATATCGGACACTTGGCTACAAATTCTGCCACGTCCCTTTTTATTCCTTCCCACCAATAATGCCATTTCAAGTCCCAATGCATTTAAGTACTACCGGGGTGTGCAGTGTAAGGGGTACAATGAGCTTCTCTCAGTATTTTTTCTTTCTGTTTCGAGTCCATAGGGATCAGCTTCCTATCTTTGTAACACAACATTATGTCCTTGTGAATGCTAAAGTGTTGCAGTCCTCCTAATTTCAGGATTTTTCGCCCAAGTCTACAAAGCTTCTCATCCTTCTGTTGTTGTTCCCTGATATCTTCATCACTTAGTGGTACAATTTCCTGCATTGCAACTGACATTGCATTTGTGACCAATCGCTCCTTTCCTCTCGAGTTGGCCACGAGCCCCGCCTAATTGTTTTCAATCTCAAATCTTTATTTAAATCTAGCAAATGATTTTTAAATTGAGCCAAGTATTTTAAAATCCTCCAAATATTTTAAAAGTCTAAAATTATTTTAAATGGGGTATTTTAGCGTTATTGAACAAGCCTAATTTTTAAGAAAATCTCTTTGATGTTTGGAGCCCCGAAAATAATATAGTTTTACAAAATCATTTTATTGGAATTGTAAAAATTGTTCGTTTAAATTACTAGAAACAAGAAGACATAACCCTAAATTAGACGCGTGTGGCTGTGCTAGGATTTCTCTTGCTCATGGTGACACTCCAAGCATTTGGCCTAGAGGCCCTAAAGGTGGTCATGATTTTCCCTAGACCTTGGCAAGGTCTTAGGCGTGTGCATGTGTGCGTGGCACTGGGTGATGTGCATGTCATGCATGGTGGCCGAGATTCCTTAGAAACAGGGTGGAGATCTCCATTTCTAGTTTCGACCTCCCCCTTGGGAAAACCCTAGTTTTCCTCAAGAAACTTCTCAAAAGAAGAAGTTGAACATTGGGCGTGATGGTGGTGGTTTTCCCTGGATTCGAAACTCTAGTGACCCCATTACCCTTGTGTGTGTGCGTGTGACTTGTGAGTAATTAGAGTTAGTACCATGAGGCATCTTCCTTGAAACGTGCTTTCCAAGTTCTTCCTTGCTAATGACTAAGAGGAGAGAGAGAGAGAGAGGGGAATGGTGTTTGTTTGGAGAGAAAGATAGCTTGGGCATGTTGGAGGACAAGAGAATGCAAAGCATAAAACTAAAATAACATCCAAAAGACCTTCTAACCATCGGCCCCTATCCTTTTATATGCCCCTTCGATTTCTCACACACTTCATCTTGGAAATGTAAGAAACCCATGCATGGGCACCATGCGGCATGCCCTTCCTCATTGGTCGAATCCCCATTTCATCTTCCCACATCATTGTTTTCCTTGGGAAATCAAAATTCTCATGACAAGTGGCATGTAAGGGTTAAAACCGAAACCCTAAAGCCTGGTGCATTGCATCTTATCTATCATGTACGAGAGATATGTAGCCTTGTGTTGCATGTCCTGGCGTTTTAGTCACCGTCCAATCCCAAGTAGGGGCTGGGGGTGCCACAAAGTTTGTTAAATTTTTTATAAGAAATAGAAAGATGATATTTTGTTACATGGTTATTTTGTTACTCTCATAAATGGTTACAAGATTAGGGATTTTTTAAGAACATAATGCATATGGGACAAAAGTATGTTTTTGGTCAGAGTACATGTTCATGCTCATACATTCATACTCATGATTTATCTTATACTTGCTTATGTTATCTCTGTGTATGTTTTTTTCTTTAACTTGCTGATATTTCTTAAAATCTCACTGTGGTAGTTTTAATTACCATTCCTCCTAGAATGATAGAAGTTGTAATAGGTTCCGAAGATAATAAGCAAGATGGATGAATTGCCTGATTTGATTGAGAATGAGTTCACTATAGAGCTCGTTACCATATAGCTATTTCTTGTTTAGAAGCCATGTCACGGTTTCTCATGGAGATTCAGGATATCCTAAATGGAGAATACACATCACAATGGACTCTTTACTTAAAGATGCTTTTACCCTTGAAAATCGTTTTGATTATGTGACCGACTATGTAATTAAAGTATGAGAATTTGTATCGGAAGCTCAGGAGGTCTTACAAAGTTTTGAGTCACAACTTTTTGGGTTTCATGTCTTAGGAGAGGGTATTTCTTTTTTATTGTACTTTTGGTAATAGGGTTTGTGGTTTAAGAATCTCATTTTGTACTTGGGAGATCTTTGAAACAATTATTTTAGGATGAAAAGAGGTTTTATTTTGGTATCATATTTAATTGCTCAAACTTTATTTAGAAATGAACTTTTTCTGTTGTGATTATTGCATATTGTTAGAAACATGCTATGTGCATTACATGTCAACTGTCATGAATGTGGGATATGTGACCTCGAGTTATATGTCCTGACGCTTTAATCTCCGTTAAATCCCAAGTGTGGTTTGGGGGCGTCATATAGACAAAACAAGAAAGCTTAGACAAAGAAAGTGACTAGGGCAACTTATTTATTTTGATAGGGAGCTTTCTTTTGGGCCACATGACCTTTCATTTGAACAGCAATAACTCGATCCCACAAAAAGTGTCAAATTGTTGATAAATTTCTCTATCAAGACTGAATGCCATTAGTACACTTGAATGGCCCATGATGATACTCAGATAGTGGTGCAATGCTTGAGATGGAAATAAAATGCATAAATGTTTATAAAGAGACGAGACACCCAATATATGTGGTTCAACACTAAAATGTATGTCCACAAGTCTTTTGTAGCCAAAATCCACTATATTTGATAATTTTAGAAATTCTTAGGGTCTCACGATGCTCTTTATACAATGATAGAAAAGAATTGGAGATGGATGAGATCTTAAAGATGAAGAAGCTCTCTAGTTGTGTAGAAGTGAAAAATCCCCTACCCTTGGTAATTCCTCTCCTTTTAGCTAAGGGTGTAACCGGTCCGGTTCGGTCCAGTTTTGGACAAATTTTGAAATTGAACCGGTATATACCGATTTTGCATTTTCAAGAATTGATACCACACCGATTATCCTCCTAAATCGGTTGTTTCGGTTTTACTGATTTCGGTCCAGTTTGGTCCGATTTTCCGATTTTAATCAAGTTCCAATATGTCATAAAAACATCTGTTATAAAAAAAAAAAAAAAAAAAAAAAAAAAAAAAAAAAAAAAAAAAAAAAAAAAAAAAAAAAAAAAAAAAAAAAAAAAAAAAAAAAAAAAAAAAAAAAAAAAANCGGTTTTACCTATTCCGGTCTGATTTTCAATTTTAATCAAGCGCCAATTTGTCATTAAAAAAAAAAAAAAAATCTGTTAAAAAAAACTGCTATAAAAAAATTTGTTGTATAAAAAAAATCTGTTGTATAAAAAATCTGCTGTAAAAAAATTTGCTATAAAAAATAGAAAATGAAAATCTACTGTAAAAAACATCTGCTATAAATAAAACTGCTATAAAAATAGGAAATGAAAATCTGCAATATAGATAATATAAATAAATATCAACTATATATAGTATATTATACTATGATATTTATGGAATGTTATATATGTGATACTATATGTAATAATACAGTGATATTATTATAGCATATGTTATATATTATGGAATGTAATAATACATTGATACTAAATTATTACTATTACTATATACTATACTAATAATGATATTAATACTATATATAGTTATAATGATTTAGTTATAGTGATTCGTATAACTATATAATAGTATTAATATATCTATATATTAGTATTAGTTATAGTTATTAGTATAACTATATATTAGTATTTGTTATAGTGATTTTAATTTAGTATAACTATATAATAGTATTAATATAACTATATCACTGATGGTATTAGTATTACTTTATATGTTTATCACTGCCTTGTTTTTGAGATGTTTCCCTCCCTCCCTTTACTTCATTTCCTTACTAGCTTTATGTCATCTCAAACCTAGCATATGAGGACCGCACCGAATCAAGGGAGAAGACCTCCTCTCGTAGGTAAAAAACTGGCAACAAGGAGGCTGTCTAGCAAGTAACGTGCCATTGGTCCATGATTAAGGCAAGCAAGACGTTCTAGAGAGCCTAAAAAATACAACACAACATCAAGTGACGAAGGATGGTTTGACCAATAACAAGTAAGCAAATGATGTGTTGACCATACAACAATGTGTAAGGATAAGCTTGATGTAGACGTGAGAGCTCTCTGAGATAACACAGAGGAGCTTAGAGGGCAACAGGTGTTCTACACATAGTTTCATACTCCATCAGAGATATCACATCTGGGGTGAGACTAAGGAAGAAGAATTATGGACCTACAAGCATATCATCTACTCTCAGAGGGTATGGTCTAGTGCCACGTGGGAGACCTTTATTTAGAGAAGGATTGCAAGATTGAACATAAAGCAAACAATAAGAATGTGCACTTTTTGTCCAATCAGTCATTCGGTTTCTTCAAGTCCAGAGGACAAATGGACAGTTGAGATCAAATGTCTCTCATTCAAGCACACCAAGATTCAGGATACCATCAGGACTGCGACTAACGCCTTGTTTGTTTTCACAACTCATCTCATCTCATCTAAATATTACAATTTTCTTAAACTCCCACACAAAATAGAATAAACAATTCAACTTTTTCAAATTTCAAAATAAAAAAATAATATTAAAAAAATATAATCTGACAATATTTTTTTAACATTAATCTCAACTTATTTCATATGCGAAAACAAACAAGACCTAAAAGTCATATATATATATAAATATAAACATCTCACTGATCTTCCCATTTTCAAGAAGATCCCGGGCTCGATCTGGTTTAATATTTTTTTTTAATATTAAAATGGTTATTCTTTCTTTTAGTCGAAGACACCGAAAAAGCAAGTGATTTCAAAACTTGCAACGGAAGATATCGACACTAGCGCAACTGTAGTGATAAAAAAATACTATTCATGTAGTATTAAAGATACTGTAGTGTGAAGTCTCTATTAATGGTTTATACTATCTTCTAAAACTTTCTTAAGAGTAATTCACATCTATCTAGTAAATATAATTTCTTCAACTAATAACGTTTTTGAAAATCCCTAGAGAAATTAATATTTAAGAGGAGGAAATAAAAAGATGACAAGTTTTAAAGAAATGCAAAATTTAAAAAAAATATATATTTTGTTTTTTTCGTTACGACAATTGTCAAGCTAATATGGTATTGAACAAAGGAAAATTCATCTAACCGGTCATGCTATTAAAAGGCCGAAAACAACCTCCAATTATTTTCTTCCACGTAGCCCACCCATGGGATTAAGATTGAGACCGCACGGCACACAATCATCGATGTCCTGGAAAATTCCCTCACCCTTCTTGCCCAGTAACCTTACCCCTCTCCATATTCACCTTCGACTTCGTGACCCCCTCTCCCAGATCCCTCACCCCTCCCCCTCTCTCCTATCGACGCTGTGCACCGTGTAAATATCTATTCTAGTAGACGGGCAAGTGAAACCAGGCAAGTGTGTACACCCAGGCCTCATCCGCTAATAAAAAAATATTGAACAACCCATTGAAACAGGCATGATTCTGCATGTCACTTCGATCAATTGGATCGATTCATACTCCTTCGTTTCTAGTTTTGTACCCAAATTCTTTTACTTCATAATCCGTAATGCTCATTGAAAATTAAATGGACACCCTTCAACCAACCTAAACAAATTACTCTTTATTATAGATATTATAGATATGATAATCATATTTCTTTTTTTTTCTTTTTTGAAACGGAGAGATAATAATTGAACAAAATTTTCAAAATTTTTTTTTATTTTTTAATATCGATGGACCGGCTGTGTCGAACTGGTAGTGGTGGCAGAACGACAGACTGTTGCGTCCCACTGGTAGTGGTCTTCTGCTGGTGGCGGCAACGGGTGGTGGAGCTGTAACAGAAGTTGGTGGCAGCAACACTTCTCGTCGGGTATGAGAGGCAGAGGGAAGGGAAGAACATTTCCTTTCATAGGGTATTTCATTATAGGTACAAATCACATATGGTGAATCTTATGGTGTTAACTTATGTCATGCTGAGATGGCATCGTCTGATTGGTTGGTGTTAATGGGCTAAAATCAGTGACTCCTGTTCTGAAGCATTTCTCTTGAACAAATCTAACAAAATACTAGTTATAAGGGTGTAGAACTGGGCCGGATTTTTTTCCGATCCAGTCCGAAACCCGGAATCCGGGTGGATCCGGGCGATTTTTCGCCAGAATTAAACCCGGGCGGGTACAAAACATTTCATACTCGCTCGGATCCGATTATGGATCTGGATTTTAATCCAGTTTCCTTAACCGGCTGCTTTTTTTTTAAAAACACTATTTTTAGACAAAACGGCATCGTTTTGCAACCCTTTATACCTCATTTCCTAATTTCCCTTAGACCCATTCTCTCTTTTCGACTTTCAGTCTCTAGCTCTCTGCGATTTTGGCAAATGGATGAAACCCTAGCCCTGCCATCACCTCTCTACCTCAATGCCTCTCGTTCCGTCTAGCGTCGCCGTTTGCCCCATCTCTCTCTTTCAACTCAGAAACCTACAGTATGTTCATCTATATCTCGCTCGGTTTGTATAGATTTGAGGAAGTGGGTTGCTTTGTATGTGAAATGCTCTTCTGAATCTTTGTGTCCTGAGCCTTTAAAAATTTTCTACAGTCGACTCTCACTTCTACTCATTTCTCTATCTCTCGAAGTCGAAGGCCGTTTTTAAAAAGATGAAACCCTAGCCCTACCGTCACTAGTTTGCACCCCTCTCAGCCTCTCATTTCACTCGAGTCCTCGAAGGCTCTTACCCCATTTCTCTCAACGGTATGTTCATCTCTCTCACTCGAATTGTATAGATATTTTTATGTTGTGTTAAAAGTTAGATGCACTTTGAATTTGACGAAGTGGGTTGCTTTGCATGTAAAATACTCTTTTGAATCGATTTGAATAGATCTAAGTTTGTGTTTGTAGATCTGAATTGTGTGTTTGTAGATCTGCATTTTGGGTTTCTTTATTTTTAAAATCTTTCAGCAAAAACGTGTTTGTAGATCTACATGCTCGCAACACTATAAATATTGCAAAACTGTGTACTTTTTTGAATCTGGGTCTGGTTTTATTTTTTTGTTTTATTTTTTTTTTCCTAATCTCTAGTCTATTTTCGATTTCTATAATCTCTAGTCTATTTTTGTTATGGATCTGGGTAAGGGGCTTTTTTTTTTTTTTTTTTTTTGTTTTTGTTTTTTGTTTTATTTCTAATCTCAATGTTAATATTGTGTTAAAACTTACGTACACGGCCGTTTAGATTTTAGGCTCTGAATTTTTGAATCTCCACATGTTCATGCTTTTTTTAATATTGTTGCATCTCTTTGTTTTTCGGTTTGTGTATTGGCTAATGACTTGGTGAGATTTCGATGTCGTTTCATGAGTCGCATAATGTTCTAGTCTCCAACACCAACCACATGAAAGTTGTTTATAATTTGATCTCTTCTTGAGCTTTAATTTGGAGTGACCTAATTGTTGTTATCAACTTCTTTGCTTTGCCATCAGAATTTACTCTTTATGATTTTGGGGCTGAGAAGGCAGTAAAGAATTGGCATGCCTCCCCCCTTCTTTCCCCTTCTTCTGTTCTTTGGCACAATCGGTTTGTTTCTCAAGAGGTTTTGACTTAAATTAAATTGATTTAGGCACATTTTCTTCTGTGTTTCCATTGGCTTGTGGGTTGGATTTGCTATTGGGTACACTACAAAGTATAATACCAGCAATGCTTACAGGTGAGTGATCTTTTTCAGATTTAAAATATAGTGCTTAGTTTCTGGTCTTCTACACTGCTGCAGTGCTGCTTATAATATTAACATTAATACATATCCATGTGGTAATAATTTTTGTGTCTTTGTGAGGTTTTATTTCAAGTTTTCTTCTCTTGTTCTTTTTGACTTGTTTGTAATCATTATAGTTTTCATTTTTCTGTTGTAATTGATGTTGTTGGCAGCTTATGGAGAGACAGTCCAGTAGAAAATTTTCCCCCAATTCCAGATTCAAGATGTGAAGACTAATGTACTTTGTTCTTTGTAAATTTATGTTTTAGTTTAATTAGTTGGGATGTATTAATATTTCTTTTGTTCTTTTTAAATTTATGTTTTAGTTTAATTAGTTGTGATGTATTATTATTTCTTTTATTCTTTAATTTATTTATTTTTATATAAAAATCTTTTAAAGAGTGTTTAAATTATTTTGTTTTTAAAAATCTGGGCAATTTGAGCTTTTTAAGTTTTTTTTTTTTTTTTTTAACAATTGCTATAAAAACCTTTTTTATTTTATTTTTTAAGTTTAGTCTTTAAAAGAAAAAAAGTAATAACAACTCGGATTATATAGTGAAAAATATGGGTTTACAGTGAACAATCTAGATTATAGTATTTAAAAAATAAAAAGAAAAACTAGATTATGGTGAAAAATCCGGATATCCGGTTTAAAACTAGATATCCGAACCGGATATCCGGATTGAATCCGGTTATCCGCCCGGATTGAATCCGGATTAATCCGAACAGATAACCGCTCGAATTTTATCTTATCCGTCCCATTTTATCATCCGGATCCGGATCCGGATAGATCCGGATAGATCTGGATGCGGATGAGTTAAATAATGCTCATGGAACCCGTGTGCGACAACCAGAGAAAATCACCATGATCTCGATATCATCTCCAAAAACTTTGAATTCCACTTCGAAAGATCAGAGGCGAAAAGAATTATGCCTAAAAGACTACATCGCAAAAGAAAGAAACCGACAAAAGCAAATTACAGACTTTAGAAGTTATGAAACCCAAGATACAGATTCTAGTTACAATTTTGCATCACCCACTATGGCTACAAAAGCAGGAAGCAAAAATAAAAAGGAAACAAACTCATGTAGAATCCCAAGAAAGAATGAAATACATTATGAAATCTAATGTCAAGAAAAGTAATTATCAGAAGTGACAGCCGCAACAGAGGTAGAAGAAGCAGAGCATGAAGACAAGAACAATTCCTTCTACCACAGAGAGTATCCTGAATACGACGCCGTCTATAATAGCCATCTGGAAATCAAGACGCTTCAATCTGAAAGCTGTGAACAACCTCCATGGAAATAGCTCCTTACTCACCAGGCTCACCTTCTTCAATGACCACAACCTTCCCATTGCAAACTATTACGCAGCTCTCTGTATCTGTATCTGTATCTCTATCTCTATCTCAGGTGTGTTGAGCTGTGAGAGTAGGTATAAATAGTGGGAAAAATGTGACTGGGATGCCTTGGATGCTTCAAAAAGAAGGCTAGTTGGTTCTTGCTGGCCGTGGATGATCATCGGAATTGATGAGGGATAATTTTGTTGGTTGGTAATGTCAGTGGCGTGGGAATAATCTAAAAAAGTAGTGGTATTATCGTCTTTACAGGAAACTGGTTTTTCGGGTTATTCTAATGAGTTTAATATTGGGTGGTCGGAGGATCCTTTCTCTTGGTATCTACGCCGTCGTTATTAAATTAATTCATTTTTGAAAAATGCTAGAGCCCCGCTGGGCCTGGAGCTTTCGTTGGGATTTTAGTATTTTTTTATATGTGTTTTTTTAATTTTTTTAATATAGATGTTTGTAATAATTTTAAAAATTTTAAAAAATAAAATAAAATTTACAATATTATTAAAAAATATTTTCTTAATCATAAAGTAAACTAAAAAATTATAATTTTTTATTTTACATCATGATTAAGGAATTATTTTTTAATAATTTTTTTATAATGATTTTTTAAATTTAAGAGGAAAAAACTAGAGCCTCTCTAGGAATTTAGAACATCATTAAAAAATATTTCTTTAATCAGAAAGTAAAAAAAAAATTATTAAAAAATAGTTTTTATTTTACTTCGTGATTAAGAAAGTATTTTTTAATAATTTTTTTTACTTTCTGATTAAAGAAGTATTTTTTAATAATATTCTAAATTTATTTTATTTTTTACAAATATTAAAAAATATTAAAAAATCTATATAAAAAAAATTTTTAAAAAAACACATAAAAAAAAGACACTACACCCCCAACGGGAGCTCCCAGCGGGGGCCGTAGCACTACCTTCATTTTTTATTCAACTTGATTAATCGTAAAAGAAGAACAATTTTTAAGGATATTTTTATTTTATATTCAAAACCCATCTCAACTCATCTCATTTTCATCATTATAACTTTTCTAAATTTCTATACAAAATATAATAATATTTTCTTTTTTCAAATTTCAAAACAATCTTTCTAAATTTCCACACCAAACATTCTTACTTTTTCAAATCCTAAAACAATATTCTTAAATTCCTACACAAGATATAATAAATAATTTAATTTTTTCAAATCTTAAAATAATAATAATATTAAAAATTAATATTCATAAAATATCTTATTCTACTATTTACAAACCATTTCAACTCATCTCAACTCTTCCAATCCAAACAACAATATTTTCACATTTTATACAAATTATACTAAATTATGGTATTAAAAATATAAAAAATCTCCACAACCTCCTACTATTCACACAACCTCCACACACCAAATTTTTTTTAATTTTTTTAATTTTTTTCTTTTATCAATATTTATTATATGAATAATGAATAAAAAATTTGAAATAGTTTGAAAAGAATAAATTCAAAAAAAGTTTAAAAAATATTAAAAAATTTAAAATTTTAAAAAAATGTGAAGTGCGAGTGTAGTGGAGGTTGTGTAGCAAAACTCTTAAAAATAAGACTTCTTCTATTATGTAGTTCTATATTTGTTGAAAAAAAATTAAAAGATAAAAAATAAAAATAATTGTATAATATAAGATTGCTAAGTAGAACTTAAAAAATTAAATACATTTTAGATTGATAGATTTTCACCTCAATTTTATTTATAATTACTTACCCTCGAATAAATTAGTATAGAGTATGAATAATGTTTTCATCAGATATTATTCACTATTACACACTCCACACCTTATGAAAAATACTATACATTCTATAAAAAAAAATTATCAAATATAAAGTGTGGGGGTGGATAGTAGTTGATGTGTAACAAAACTATTAAAATATATATGTCAAAACCATTTTTTATAATTAGAAAAAAAGTCAAAAAATATTTGAGAGAAGAAAGGGCAGGGAATCTTCTCCTAACTTTTATCTCACAACATGAGATCAATAACGGTTCATTAAAAAGGTTGCATGACAATGACAACATCCACTACGGATTTGTAATCCATTCGCTCCCTAAACGGTCAAGTGGTCGACAGTACCGTTGGTATTTACATCTTTTATAATGCTCTCTCCTTGGTAGAAGTAGTCCAACGTTTAATGCTTGGATAAAGCTTCTATGTCCTCTCCATCTGACCGCTCAAATTGACCGCTGGTCAAAAATTTTTTTTTTTATTTTATTTAGTGATTAAGGAAGTGATTTTAAGTGTATTGGTGTATTTTTTTTATTTTTTAAAAATATTTAACTGTATTAAAAAAAATGTGAAAAAAAAAAAAAAAACGCCTAAGGGGTACGCCCAGCGATAAACACTGAGCGGCATAGTAGCGTGACCCTTAATGATTATGAGATTCTAAAAGAAAAGGCAAAAGCAAATATCTACGGAACATCAGTCCAGTTCATTACAGTGGGGAAGCTTTTAGGTTTCCAACAGCTGGAAAAACAGTGTCACTTCTTGTTCCGCCAGCTTTGTTTGTGAGTACGAAGTGTTGGATATCAAATCATTTAGATGATTTTAAAAATCCAAGAAAGCAATTTACCTGTGGTGTGTTGATTTCTCTTAAGTACAATGGACACCATGCTGAATTATTTATTCACACAGCTTGTATAATTGAACAAGTCAAGCCAGAATATAATATTACAAAAATTAAAATAAACTAAATAAAAAATAAAAAAAACAAAAATAAAGAGATTTTACATAACAATAAAATTAGGACATAAAAACCCAAAAATAGAATAATAAAGTTTAAAAAATTAGAAAAAAAAAAACAGAAGTTCATAAACCAAGTATTTTATAAACATCGAAATACTTAACCAAGAAACTAAAGCTAGAAGCAGTTAAAAGATAAAAATAAAATAAAATAACCATCCATTAGTAGGGGTGGGCAGCGGGGCCCCCCATCCCGCTGCCTTGCCCCTGCATCTGGCTCCTCTAGCGGTGGCGGGGAAAGCCCAACCCCGCCCCGCATTTCCCCCCGCCCTGTACTTATATATTTTATTATATAAATATTTATACTATACACTAGGAAATGACCCCGAGTGCGTTAGCTTCGGAGTACACCTGACATAATGATTTAAATAAAACAAATAAAAAGTCAGTAGCTTATTCGTCTGATAAAAGAAAATGCAAGGTTAAAAAAAGATAAAAAAAATCAAGATTAAAAAAAATATAAAATTTAGTAAAGTACGAACATTGGTCTGCATCCATATTAGATTATCTATTTATTCTTTATATAATAATAAAATATTATTCATTTAATATTAAGGGCCTTTTGGTAAAACATGATCCTTCATTAAATTCTATAAGGGAGCTACACGTCAAATGGTTAAGGGTTTTAAGGACCTTTTGGTAAAACAGGATTTAACGAAAAAACAAGAAAAGTTAACGGAAAAACAACAAAAGTTACTATTCACAGTTAAATAGCCACTTATTATAATAAAGTAGATATTTATAAATATTTATTATTTGTACTATATATAAATATATTAATATGTATTAAGTAGAACTTTTATTTAATATTTTGTGTAAGTTGTAGTGTAATAGAGTGACGCTTTTATAGATTGCCAAGGTAATACAAGAGTCATACATTACTTAAGTCTGAGACTTGTATTATGAAGACAATCTATAAAAGGGGCATCCTACTATATATAACTTACACAAAATATGTACTAGCAAATTTAAAAACTAAATTATAGTCATATTTATAAATTTAAATTTATAATTTGGGTCTAAAATATATTTTTGATCACTTTTAGACTCATGAATGATTTTTGGGCCTAATGAAGTGTAGTTTGTTATTGAAGTGGGCGTCATGCGGGGTGGGGTACCCTGCCCCTGGGATGCGGGGGCGGGAAGGGAGCTACCTCGCACTATATGGTGCGGGTAGCACCCCTAGCCAATAGAAGAATGATGCCTCGCTTGATTCCATAGATGAAATGAAATGAGATAAAAGTTGAAAGTTAAATAAAATATTATTATAATATAATTTTTTAATGTTATTTTTGTTTTGAGATTTGAAAAAATTGAATTATTCATTATATTTTATTTAGAAGTTTAGAAGAATTATAATGATTAGATGAGATAATTGAACAAATCAGTCCTCAGAAAACATAATAAAATTTAAAGAAAAATTTATAAATAAAAAAATCGAAAGAGAAAACTGCATTTACGAGGGTGGTTCCTTTGGCTTGCTAAATCAAGCCACCCACGGGGTTGCGGTCTAGATGATTCTTTGTAATCACCCCTCTTGGGCCCCTTTTTGGTGTGTTTTCTATTTTCAAGTTATTTTTTAAAATTTTAGAAAATATTCAATTTTATTTAGAATAACCCATCATTTGAAGAATTTTAGGTATTTTTAAATTCTAATTTCGCAAAATAGGGTGAGTAAGGATGTAGCATCCCACCACTCGAGCAATAGAGAAACAAAAGGGATTGAATGCTATTAACCTTACAATCATATACATAAACTTAAGTTCAACATAATAAGTTTTGGTTACCAGAGTTAGAGCGTTTGTATCAAGAAGAGTCACACTATTTGGATACTATGCATGTATCTTATTTGACTCGGGTGCATCATAGTTGTAAGGGGATTTCCCCCTCACACATAAGCCCACTAGGTGCTCGACTGAGAGTAATGGGTTTTACCTTGACACTTGGCCTCAAGGCCCAAACTTGCCCACGAAGCAACTTGTCTATAAGGGAAAGTAAGCAATGATAGCTGATGGGACGCACAAGACTGACACCACTTGGCCGCATTCCGTTCATGGGGACTCGTACAGGGTAGAATGAAAAAGACAGAGAACCTTTGATATTCTGCCAAGGGAACATTGAAGGATGACCAATAGGGCTTGCAGAATAAAGCAATCAGGAAGCCATGCCACATTAATGGCATTACAATCCGAGCAACACACCACATTAATGACGCCGTTGTAGAGGCACGCCGCATCAAAGGACTCTGACAAAAGGATCAGTAAAAAAGACATGGGCTCTACAGGGGCAGACATAATTTGCCCCCTAGACTCCTATTATAAATAGCAATTTTTAAATACGAAAAAACTCTTTAGTCTCTAGACTCTCTCATTATTTACAAACTTTCAAAATACTCTACTGACGTTGGCGTCGGAGACTCCATGGCCCCAAGGCCACCATCTCTCAGTTTCTTTCTTCTTCATTTTTGTAGGCACAACTTTAAAGACCTGAGTTGCTAAAACTCGGCTGAAAGGCATACGAAACATGACTTTAGCAATAGTCATTTGTATCTGCTACATTGGCCTAATATATATAGTTTACAAATAGTGTCAATGCAACACAATGCAGCAGTAGCTCTACTGTAATGCCCCGATCTCCACAGTTAATAATAAAGTTCTTTTAAAGAACTAGAGAGACTGAAGTGCTACTACTATATTTGATTTTAAAATATTTTCTTTTATTATAAAGGAAACGCTACGTACAAAGATTCCTTATAATAAATAGAGTGTATTAAAATACTGAAATCATAAATGAGAGTGTGCGGAATCATTTATTAAAATTTCTCAAAATTTGTGATATAAAATCATAACTTAATATATGTGTACATGATTTATGCTATTGTCACACCTCCCTGGACTAAGTCATGTCTTGCAGCTCTACTTTCATAAATATTCTAACTTGGGGTAGTTTAAAAATATAAAACAAACTAAATGAGTTGATGACTCAATAAGAAACCCATGATAAATTATACATATTTAACATAAGGTTTTTCATAAAATATTTCATACGGAAAACTTAAAATCATGATTGTTCATATGTATGCTATGACATGCATTACTTATCTTGGCTTATCTTACTTATCATACTAGCCCACACATTTAACTTTGTGTGCAAGATTGTGTACCAACTCCATATCCCGCGGCCGCAAGGAGAGTCAATAATAGTATTCCAGTATACTATGGTGGACCACGCTTAGCTTCGTGGCTTGCACAATCATCCATAAATCGCATTGGTATTCTGCGTCTAAATGACCATCTAATTAACTGTTCTGAACTTATCTTATACTTGATCTTATAAAAGATTACAAGCATTATGAAACGTGAGATGCATAATACATACATAACTATAATATGCGAAATGAAACATGATGAATGACTTAATTGCAAATATCATAACATGCGTGGTACGTAAATACTGGCTTCCAAATAGCTAACTTTAATAATAATATATATAACTAGCTAATGTATATTAATCTTAATTTATAACCAATTTACTTACCTCATACTGCTAATTCCAATTTCTAGCTTCAGAGTCCGTTACCATGAAAATTTAAGACCATTCCAAGTCCATGATATACATTCGGCCATGAGTTGCACCTAAGGGCAGAAGTGTAAAATACACTTAAATTCTAGATGCCAAACGTGAAGACAAAGGCTACTAACAATCGTTGGGAATTCCTACTTGTCTTCTACTAGTGTAGGTTTCTGTTTTTTTTTTTTTTTTAAACATACTAGGGTAGGTTTCTGGTGGATGTTAAAACAAACAATAAAAATTAAGATTACTGTTATATTCATAAAAGAATTGTAAAAAAATAATCTCATAAATTAATGTGATTTTATCTAATCTGTTAGATTTATTTTATAATCAGACGAACCGTATAAAACTATATCAATTTATTATTTTTATTTAATCTTTTTATGATTAGGATATTTCTTAAAATTAAAAGTTATCGAGAGACAGATAGAGAATGACGTGAAAGAGGAAAAGATAGAGAGGAGAAGCAATCAAGAATTACGGAAAGATAGAGCTCTAAGATTTAGTGAGAGAAAGGAAAGAAAAACTAGAAAGAGAGAGAAAAGGGCGTGAGCTGACTGGTGATGTCTTCCAGCGATTTCCGACAAGGTGGATTTAGATAAGGATTTAATGATTTTTTGCAAATAATACATAGAAGGGATCGAAGATATTTATAGTGATGGAGGGCTTATAATAGTAGAGAAGTCCATTCTAAATAAACAAGCCCAAATGTAAAAGAAGCCCAACATGGAAGGCCCTTAGCCAAGCATAAAGAAGCAAGGGTATCAAGAGCCCGACCAAGTCAAACATACGCATGTAACCACTTACAGAAAAATAGGGATCCTATGCAGATACATCCAAAAAATTCGGCTTGACTCCCCAATAAATTATGCATTAGATAAGCATTATAACGAGATTCTATATATATATATCAGGTAACCCTCAATAGCAGGGGGCTCTCTCTCTCTGGATTTTTCTTTAATTATTTACTCATTCCAAAGCTCTAAACTGACTGAAGTATTGGAGTCTTCTCAGATGAACAGGCCTACTTCTCTTTGATCCTTGCACAAGTTGACGGTGCAGATTGGAAGTGAGACACGTCCTCTACATTGGCGCCGTTTGTGGGATCCGTTGTACTCTCTTTATGTGGTTCTCACATGCCAACTGTAACCCGTTCAGTAGCAAGCCGAATAATGGATCCATCTGTTGAGGCATGATTGGCAGCAGCCGAGGAAAAGTTGAAGCAAGCATTGGAAACAATGGAGGCCTTGAAGAAGGAGGATAATGACCTACGGCGGAGGAATGCTGAATCTAGCAATACCGTCGTACCCACCCATAGTGAACAAGGAGAAGGAGAAGAACCATCCAATATGGAGTCGAACTTGGGATGAACGGAGAAGGAGAAGATGCACGACAAGTTGAAAGAGCTGGCAGAGAAATATGAAGAAATGGCAAAGAAGATAGGAGGATCTTCCTCGGTTGAATGCGTCCTCGGTAAAACAGATAAATATGAAGAAATGGCAAAGAAGATAGGAGGATCTTCCTCGGTTGAATGCGTCCTCGGTAAAACAGATTTGCCGTATAGTGAACGAATTATGGCTGTGCCCCTCCCACCAAAATTCAAGGTGCCCTAGGTAGACTTGTACGATAGATCCAAAGATCCAGTGGACCATCTGGAAAACTTCAAAGCCCATATAACACTCCATGGCTTTCCCTGCGAGATAGCATGCCAGGCTTTTCTGTTAACTTTAAAAGGGACGGCGAGAGGGTGGTTCGAAACTCTCTAGCCAAGATCGATAGACAGTTTCGAAGAACTGGTTAAGCAGTTCTTGACACAGTTCATATCCAATAGAAGGCGCAGGCGGCCAGCCGCCTACTATTAATAGTTAAATAGGGAGAAGATGAAGACTTGAAGACCTACCTTACACATTTTAACAAAGAACGTTTGACAATGGACGACCAGGATGAGAAGATCACCCTTGCCGCCCTCCTGAGCGGGGTATGGCCCCAGAGTCCTTTTATGGCTGAACTTGCCAGAAAGATCCCGTCCACTCTCAGGGATTTCATGGACAAAGCATATGACTTTGTCAATGCTAAGGATACGCTGCAAGTTTTGGTCAATTCAAGGAAGGCGAGTAGCAAGCCAGAAAGAAGAGGTAGCTAGATTGATAGAAAAATTGGTGCAAGTCGAAAAGAGAGACGGCAAGAGAAAATGTCGGATTACAACCCAGGCTTATACATAATAACTTAAATGTGCGGGAAGACGAGAAAGAAAGGGAGGAACGTTGCCAGCCTAAAATGAGTGGGCGTTATTGCAAATATCACCAAACTGGGTCCCACTGGACCGAAGATTGCACGACCATGAAAAAGAAAGTGGCAGAAATGGCAGGAACCGGGAAGTTAGAACGGATGATTGCAGAATTTTCAAAACCAAGAAGACGCCAGGAAACCAGGCGGGAAACCAGAAGAAGTAGGAGTCTTGAGCAGGATGCCCCCCAAGGGCGAGAGGGATAGGCTGCCCATAGGAGAAATTCAAACCATTGCAGGAGGCGGCGCGTCCACATCCAGTTGAAAGGAATATGCGCGAAAGGCCAGATACGAAGAATTTTATGTGGCGGATAGAGCCACCAAGCAACCAAGGCTAAGTGTTGACAGAATAATGATTTCTTTTAGGGAGGTAGATCGATAAGGGATATTATACCCACATGACGATGCATTGGTAATCACTCTCATGATAGCCAATTACACAACCAGGCGGGTACTAATTGATAACAGAAGCTCAGCTGACATACTGTTCTGGGAAGCATTTGTAAAAAATGGGAATCAATGTCAATAGACTGAGACCTTTCCCAATGCCGTTGAAAGGCTTCTCTAGAGACACCATCCTGCCCATAGGCACTATCACCCTCCCGGTGACCTCCGGATCTAGGGCACGAACGGCAACCACCATGACTGACTTCTTGGTGGTGAAAGCGCCTTCTTCTTACAACGCTATACTTGGGAGACCAGCACTTAACCAACTCCGGACGGTGACTTCCATATATCACCTCAAGATGAAGTTCCCAACCGACAATGGGGTAGGGGAGTCACATGGCGAACAGACTCTAGCACGAGAGTGTTATATGCAGGAGCTCAGGAAAGGTCGTGATGAGGTGTATACAGTAGCAGAACGGGATGAGGAACTGCCCCCCTTTTCCTCCCTCATTGGCGGCAACCCTACTAGAGGATGTGGAAGTCAAGGACGAGTAGAGCCAGCAGCACGCTGAGGTCAACTAGTCGATAGAGCTCGTAGCATTACACCCCGACAGCCCTGGGTCTACAACACTCATTGGGACCAATGTGCCACTGGCGGACAGAGAGGCATTGAAGCGATTGTTGGTCAAATATAGGGATGTCTTTGCATGGAGCCATGAAGAAATGCCGGGTATAGATAATGAAGTCACTGAATACTGTTTGGGCATGGACCCCGCACACAAATCAGTACGCCAGAAAAGAAGGTCATTCAGTGTAGAGAAGTATGCCGCCATGAAAGAAGAAGTAGAAAAGTTGCTCACTGCCAGATTCATCAAGGAGTCTAACTACCCGGAATGGTTGTCCAATGTGGTCATGGCGAAAAAAGGAAATGAAAAATGGAGAATGTGTTTAAATTTTATTGATTTGAATAAAACATGCCCCAAAGACAGTTTCCCCCTACTACGCATTGATGTAATTGTGGATGCAACAGCAGGACACCGTATGTTGAGTTTCATGGATGCCTACTCAGGTTATAACCAAATACAGATGTACCCAACGGACGAGAAGAAAACCTCATTCATAACAGATCGAGGATTGTATTGCTACCAAGTTATGCCATTTGGTTTGAAGAATGCATGAGCAACATATCAAAGGCTGGTGAGTCGGATGTTTAAAGAGCAGATTGAGAAATCCATGGAAGTCTATGTAGACGACCTTTTAGTGAAGAGTAAAGAATCCACCCAGCACCTAAACGACCTGAGGACGGCGTTCGAAATTCTACGCCGTTACAAAATGAGACTGAACCCTGCAAAGTGTGCTTTCGGGGTAGAGTCGGGGAGGTTTTTGGGTTACATTGTATCTAAAAGAAAAATCGAGGCCTCTCCAGAAAAGATAGCTGCCATATTCAACATGAAACCACCCAAGAACCTGAACGAAACCTAGCATTTGGCAGGTAGGGTAGCCGCCCTAGGGAGATTCATCGCTTGATCAACAGACAGGTGCCTCGCTTTCTTCCAGGTACTGCGAAAGGTGCACCCCTGTAACGAAGAATGCAATGAGGCATTTGAGAAGTTGAAACAGCACTTGGCCAGCCCGCCACTTTTGAGACAACCACAGAAAGGCAATGTTCTTCACGCCTACCTAGCAGTTTCCCCAAAATTTGTGTCTGCCGTTCTAGTAAAAGAGGAAGAGACAACTCTGCATCCAGTATACTACACTAGTCGGGCCCTTAGGGGAGTCGAGGTAAGATACCCAAAGATCGAGTTACTAGCCTTTGCCCTGGTAACGGCGGCTAGAAAACTCCTCCCATATTTTCAAGCCCATACTATAAGATACTTACGGAGGCCCCATTAGCAAAATCTTTGAAGAAACCAGACAGTTTGGGAAGATTGATTGGGTGTTCAATAGAACTAAGCGAGTTTGCCTTAAAGTATGAACCAAGAAGGGCGGTTAAAGGATAAGCTCTAGCCAACTTTATAGCAGAATTCTCAGGATTCCCTCAGGAAGACACAGTAGTACCAGCAGGAAAATTATGGATACTTTACATCGACTGTTCATCGTCCAAGGCGGGTGGGGGCTTGGGGATACACCTGGTAGATCCCGATGGTAGGAAGCTACACCATATGGCAAAGTTGACTTTCAAAGTAACCAACAACAAAGCAAAATATGAAGCACTCATAGCAGGACTTTTCCTAGCCACCCAGATAGGGGCAACCGAGGTAGAGGTCAAGTCAGATTCTCAAATAGTTGTGAATCAAGTATTAGACTTGTATGCAACGAAAGGGGAGAAATTGAAGAAGTATCTGGAGCGTATGTGGGAAGCAAGAGACCTCCTCTCGTATTTCAGTATAACTCAGATCCCAATGGCAGAAAATGAAGTGGCGGACAGATTGGCCAGGGCTGCATCAGGCATGAAAGAAGTACCTTTTCCATGGAAGGTAGAATACAGAGTCATCAAAATCCCACCCATTGGGGTGGAAGTAGGCATTTTGAGTACCAGCGTCCCCGAATGGACGAGTGAAGTGGTTAGGTATCTAGATGAGGGAAAGCTACCAGAGACGAAGGAAAAGGCGGGAAGAGTAAGGAGAAAGGCGGCAAGGTTCATGCTCATTGACGGAGTCCTTTATAAAAGGGGCTTCTCCACCCCATTACTGCGATGCATTTCCACCCAAGAAGTTCAATATGTTCTAGCAAAAATACATGAAGGAATATGTGGAAACCATTCAGGTGGAAAGACTTTGGCAAGGAAGACAATGAGGGTAAGATACTACTGGCCCAATGCATTGAGGGATCCTCAAGCATTTAGTAGAAAGTACGCGGAATGCCAGGCGCATGCACCAATATAGCGTGCCCCTCCAGAAGGGCTAAAATCCATGACCGCGCCTTGGCCCTTTGCCCAGTGGGGCGTAGACCTGGTTGGGCCTTTCTCACCAGGAAGAGACTGGGTAAAATTCATGACTGTAACGGTGGATTATTTCACAGAGTGGGCCGAGTCAGAGTCACTAGTGTCCATAACAAGCAGGACCATGAAAAATTCCTATGGAAAAACATTATTTGCAGGTTTGGGGATCCCTCAAAGCATAGTAACGGACAACGGGTGTTAGTTCGACTTAGACCATTTCAGAGAGCGGACGGGGGGCTCTCTCTCTCTGGATTTTTCTTTGATTATTAACTCATTCCAAAGCTCTAAACTGACTTAAGCATCAGAGTGTTCCCAGGCGAACCAGGCCGACTTCTCTTTGATCCTTGCATAGGTTGACGGTGTAGATTGGAAGTAAGACACGTCCTCTACAAGTGATATTTAGGAGAGGGTGTTGACGAGTTTGAGTTTGAGTTGGACTCGATCGTGATCATCAAAGAAGAGTGTTTGAATTTAAAAATATGATCTAGTAGTTTTTTCAATGTAGGGTCGACAGTGACTGAGACTGCGTAGGGAACTTTAATCAGTGATGATTTTAAATTGAAATAAATTTCTAATGGTTGATTTTGAAATTCTAAAAGGAGTCTAACTCGTTTAATAAATAATAAATAAGATTTAGCCTAGCTAATTGTTGAGCCTAATTAAAACTCATAATCAATTTCAATAATTTATCGCCTGTGGACTTATCCAATATGACCTATTAAATATAATTTAAACCCAATAAAAATTATCAATATTTCAAATTTAGAATTATTAGGTCAGGTCGTTACATCTACCCATCAGAGAAGTAGTAGTATGCATATGGGTGGCATTAAGTTGGTCATTGAAACTAGAATGAAGAGTGCTGGAAGCATATTTAATAGTGTTTAAACCCCTTGGGTTTGACATTATTTTAAGGATGGATTTATTGTTCCAACACTACGCCAACATTAACTACTGAAGCCGTGTAGTTAGTCTTCAATTGCTCGAGGGAGAAAAGAGTATTTGCAGGCAATAGGTTAAAGACTATCCCCAAGGTTTTCGGCATTGCTAGCCAAAAAGCACTTGGTTAGTGGAGCATAAACCTCCCTTATACAAGTAGTGCTCAAACCCAGGGAGTGTAAGTTGGTGATAGGGATTCCTATCGTTGAAGAATACCTAGAAACACTTGCCGATGATATCCTTGGATTACCCCTTGCCCGGGAGATTGAGTTTATGATTGACTTGGAACCAAAGACAGCTCCAGTGCACTAGGCATCGTATGAAATGGCACCAATGAAGTTAGAAGTGCTAAAGGCACAGGTGCAAGAACTACTTGCTAAGGGATTTATAAGACCTAGTTTGTCACCTTGGGGAGCACCGGTACTATTTGTTAAGAAGAAAGATAGAACTCTTAGAATGTGTATTGACTACCGGAAATTAAATAAGGTGACCATAAAGAACAAGTATCCCATGCCCATAATCAACGAGTTATTCGACCAATTGCTAAGGTGTGGGTATTATCAGCTAAGGATTAAGGAGAGTGTCATACCCAAGTCTGCCTTTAGGTCAAGGTATGGGCACTGCAAATTCACTGTGATGCTATTTGGTCTGGTGAATGCCACTGTAATGTTCATGGATATCATGAATTGGGTGTTTATGCCCTTCTTAGACATCTAGCTGGTGGTGTTTATCGATGATATTTTAGTCTACTACAAAGACTTGAAGGACCATATGAACCATTTGCGACTAGTGCTGGGAAAGCTAACTGAGCACCAACTATTTGCAAAACATTGTAAGTATGAGTTTTGGCTAGAAGAAATTAAGTTCCTCAGTTCCTTGATCATGTATATCCAAGGATGGGGTGGCGATGGACCTTAGTAAAGATGAAGCAGTAGTGGAGTGGCAGTGCCCCACTATTGTTAATGAGGTTAGTAGTTTTCTGGGCTTGGAGGCATGTCGAGCTATTATCGAAGATTCGTGTAATGCTTCTCTAGACTTTCAAGACCACTCACAGCCTTGACCAGGAAAATTTCCAAATTCATTTGGATCGATAAATGTGAGCAAAGCTTTGAGGAGTGGAAGAAGAGGTTGACCACGACTCTTGTGTTGGCATTATCAGTGCATCACAAGCCAATTGTTGTGACACACCAACCCCCGCTTGGGATGTAACGGAGACTTGAAGTGTCAGGACTTGCAACAAATGATTACATACCCCCATTCATAATAGTTAATATGTAATGCATCCTAGTATGCAACTAGCAGTATGCAATAATCGCTACGAAAAAAATGTGACTTTAAAAATTTTATACAAGAATGAACTAAATGAACTAAACATCCCAATAGATCAAATTAACAATAGATAGATACTGCCTTACTTAAAGAGGTCCAAATAGTAAGGCATAATTTCAGACATAAAGTGGGAGATGGAATCTCCTTATTATATACATTGCATCAAAGTTTCATAAAGAAAGCAAATCAAATCATTTCTCTCATCCACTCAATGGTGTATAAAGTCATCACTATAAACATCAATATCAAATGCAACCTCCAGACAGGATCAGGCTCATCTTAATCATCTGAAGCCAAGGGTTGAAGTTCATTACCATCTTGTTCGTCATAGGTTGGTCCTAACACAACTTCTACCATTCCCAGGGGAATAAAGTGGTAGTTTTAGTAGAAGTAGTGGCCTGAGTGTTTGGATATTCAGGCAGAGTGATCTGTTTAACAGATAGAAATTCCTCAATACTCTTCAGGTTTGGAGCAGTCTGAGGAAAGTCTCGAGCAACATTGTCAATAACATCTTGTGTGTGGGGAAATTTGTCCCACCACTTAACAAACCAATATCAGACTAAAAAATCACCATTTCGATCATAGCTCCACTTTAATATCCAAAGGACTTTGTATCGCTTGGAAAAATGGAGGAGGTAGGGGAACTTTTGATTATGACAAACCATTTTGAAAACAGTGGCAAAACATTTGATGGCTTTCTGAAGTTTTTCAAGAAACACTTCAGGAATAAGGCTAAACTGGTGCCACCATCATAGAAACCAGAGGGGGAAATCAAATACACGTTGATGCAATGTTTTCAACATTTGGCAAAAATATGCTTTGATGCAATGTTTTCAACATTTGGCAAAAATATGTTTTGATGCAATGTTTTCAACATCTTTTTCTAAAACATATTTAGCACTTTTCCCACTACCTGGGAATGGTAGTGGGATTACTTACCATAATGAGATTATTTGAAATCTCAATAAGTTAAACAACCAACTTACATTGGGGTAAGATATGCATGATTAATAATAAACATGAGATGCATGCCAGATATGCAGAAAAGCCGTATTTTTCTTCCATCCAGATTCCTCAACATCTTTCAGAAAAAATTTTAATGCACATTTTCTTATAGAGAATATTTTGTACTTCATCTTTCTAAAAACATAACATTTCTTATTCATTAGAGCCATTATTAACATAACATAACATATAATATCATCACAGCTCCCCATTTTGCACTGTGAGCACCTGTTGGTGATCGTAGTACAACTCATGTTGAAACTATGTTATCTGCAGACTCATATCTCAATGCATTAATATCATAATATCATAACATTTCATCATAATATATGCACCCATCAGCACTAAGTGCCAGATACGACTTCACTCCGGTATTCTTTAAAAAGAATCTATTCGAAGACGGTTCTTTGTTAACCAAGGGATTACCACTCCACTTTTACTCACTCCAGAGTGGGCAAAGGAGTCCCACTAGGATAATTCTCCATCCTAGCATTTGGGTTCGTGACCAATTTATTTTCATGACGTGTTTATTTCGTAAAGTGTAATATGCTTGATGCAAAAATGATATTTTCATGTGACATGCTAAGATAGTGCAAACTTCACATGTCATGTAAATAAGTAATCAACTACTCAATGATGTATCATATGAGAATTAATGCTCAAAATGACATTCATAATATGAATGTGGCATTTATATAAAAATCATTCATAAATTATCTAAGAGTAAATTTGAAGCTAACTTACAAACTTTCCTAGTATTTAAGATTTTGGTGCGGCTGTAATAAGAGTTATTCTAAGTTAGAAATTGTAAAAATAAGGAAGATGTTTATAATCAAAAGGGTTCAAAATAATATTTACAAAATTGCCCCTATACTTTTCAGAATTGCCACTTAGGCCCTAAACTTTAACTATTTGTATTTTGGTCTCAAATTTCACCAAATTTTACCAACTTCATGTTTGTCATGTTCTAAATCCATATATGGACTTAGAAATGTAAGAATCAAACAGCCACTATGCCAATTCCATCCAACCAATGGCATGCATTGTGACCATTTGTGATTTCAAGCTTATAACTTCTATGGATGCATGTGTGACCCAATTTTTTTAAGTAGCAACAATAAATATGCTTACAATGGACATGATAATAGCTTAGATTTAGGTCACATGAGTTCCCATTAATAGCTATGCATTGATCATCATCAAAACATCATAAAGCCTTACAACCGAATATATGCATGATAAGTCTAGCTTCTCTTTGACATGTGAGCTCTTAAATCCTAAATATATCATGCATTTTAAGTCTTAACATGATGGTAAAAGGTTTCTAAGGATTTATAACATCACTTGGAAATTTAAACATGATATTTCACAAATATTTTCATGCCATTGGAAACCGAGTATGCTTAGATGATCAATACAAGATATTAACTTTTAAACATGACATGCTACTTTGCTCAAATTTAAACTTTCAATAAAATATTCAAGATGTTAGCTAAGTTTAGGATAACATATCAAGCCATGTCATGGCTAAAATTTCATACCAAAACAATTTATATATGTAACACTCCAAATCTAGCCCTTAATGTGCCAACCCCAAGTTCAACCTAACATAACTCAATGAAGTCTTCCTCTTCATACTATAATTCAAAGCTTAACATGTAAACAAGTCACCCAAAAAAAGATAGGATAGATGTAACACCCCGCCTAAAAAGCTCCTTAGGCCTTGACCCTAGTAACCTTAATCCTAATTAATTAGGAGTTGAGCTATTCTAGAATAAGAATAATTTTGGATATTTGAGTTGGTAAGAGAACCTTATACTTTGGGTTTAGAAGAATTATTAGAAGATTCTAGTACAATAGTGATTTTTGAGAAAAAAGAAAAATTTTGGAGCTTGATATTATTTGGAGAATTTTTAATGCTTATTCAATTTTGAGGATCAATGCCAAGATGCCCATAAGGGAATGACACATGACATATTGGATGGTTGCCACATTAACGGGTTTATCTAAAATGGAAGTGATATGCAGCTTGATTTGTGGAGCTCGGGAGGTTTTGATCGCCAACAGATTGATCCCAGTCAGGATGAATTATCGCATCGAGTAGATGTTGTGTGCGCTGAAATGAACAGGCGTAGAGGTCACAAAGACCACACGACCCTCCCCTCGCCTATCGAGACTCCCGACCAGGATAAAAGACTTCTCTTGCCTACCTAGTGGAAAGACTCCCGACAAGGATAAAAGACTTCGCTCGCTTTTTTTTAGTTGTTGCCTATGATGTCATTTAGGTTGGACTTTTAAGTTGTTCAGTTAGACTAGTCACCCAATCTTCTCGCCCAGAACCTTGTCTTCAAATCTTTTCGCCCAGAACCTTGTCGCCAAGTCTTCTCACCTAGAACCTTGTCGCCTAGTCTTCGCCTTTTAGTCTCGAATCTCCTCGCCTACCGAGAGGTAAGTCTTCTCGCCTTTAGGCTAGAGAAATCTCTTTGCTACCCATGGGATAAGGCTCATAGCCCAAATCTTGTCGGCTCTCTTCAGTTCTCACTACCTCTCATCGGTCAAGATGAAAATAGCATAAAATCACACTTATCACCCCATGACCTGGCCGCCACTGTAGGACCATTGTATCCACAATAGTGAAGAAATCATGGTGGTTTCAGGCCACTATTCCTCTGCTAAAAAGGACATAAACTATAGAAGGCAATCTGGCAATTTCAGTAGGATGCCTCAATCCCATCACCTTATTTCGGGTTGCACCTTAATGATCACTTGGCAGTCAACTCTCCACCCTCTACCACCAGAAAAAGTCTTCAATGAAGTGACTTTGCTCCTGTACAAATCTTCCATGATGATGGTTTAAAAGGATTAGTCAAGACAATGATCACAATCTGCCAAAGGAAAACCAGTTGAACCCAACAGCCCCCTTGAGTGGTTTTGATGATTTTTCTTCCCTCTCCTCTACCCCACGACTTGGCCAGCCCGCATAGGAGTAATGTAGCAACCATAGGAGTGAAATCATGGTGGTTTAGGCCACTATTTTGACCTGCACAAGGTGACACAAAGTGATGAAAGCAAATCTGAGAATTTTAGATTCACACGCCATCTTCCATCAAACCCCTTGGACCAAGCTAACGTCCCCTTCTCCTTTGTCGCCTATAAAAGGCCCCTTCACCCCCTCATTTTCTCCACACCTCAGCTCCAAACTTCCACTTGAGCCTTGAAGAGCACTTCCCCCTCTTAGAGATTAAAAGAGTGAAACCGAGTGAGTTCTTAGTGAGTTCTTGTGTAAGGCTGTCTTGAGTGCTTGGAAGGCCATGAAACTTATAAGTTTTCTTGCTTTTGATCTTAGTTAGCATGTTAAGATTTTTTCCCATGAGTTGAAATGAAAGTTGGGTGAGTTTTGGGAAGGTTATCATGCTTAAATAAAAACTGAGTCTATTAAGGGATGGTTTGGATAATTAAATATTTTTAAGTGGGAATTTAGCTATGGCATGTCTTAATCATGATTTGAAATGATTTATTATTGTCTTGGCATAATTATGGAAGGTTTAAATTGTGGTTAGAAGCATGCCATGGTAGGTTTTGAATCTATTTTGTTTTGATCATCAAGTATGAATCGGTTTAAATGAAGTACAGATTAAGGATATCATAGCCATGCTTAAGTATTGGGATGAACTCTATTATCATATAATTAGTCTTCAAAGATATTAGTGATCATTTGTGATTAAATAAAATCTCATATGCATGCATTCATAGGAACCAATAGTTGAAAATACACTTAGGCATCAACTAAAGTGTATGCCACGGGTTGGGACCATTTGGACAAGTATCACTATTATTTTTGAAAATTCAAGGGTATAGATGGTTTTAGAATGCAAAAAATATGAAGTTCATGAATTTTTTATTAAATTTGGATTTCGTTTACAATTAGTGAAAATTTAGGACCTTAACAACAATTTTTGAGGGGCTAGGGGTATTTTTGTAAATATCTATTTTTGAAACCTTTAATTTTGAACTTTACCCATAGAAGTATTAATCCTAACTTAGTATGCACTTGATTTATGCAGCTACGACATTATTTTCAATTACTCGGGAAGTTTGTAAGTTGGCCTCTAACTTTCACCTTGACATATTATTTATGAATTATTAATAAATGCTTCATTCATATTTCAATTATCACTTTAAGTATAAAATATATATTATATGATATATTGAGTGTATATTTACATGACATGTGATATTTCTACCATTTTAGCATATTGCATATATAAATGTCATTTCACATAAAAAGTTATCATATATGCACATGTCATGAAACACATTTTTTAACTTAGTATGAAAATAGTTTTTGTCACGACCCAAAGGCTAGGATGAGGAATTATTCTAGTGAAACTCCTCTGTCTACTCTGGAGTGTTTAAGAATGAAGTGGTAACGCCTAGGTTGACAAAGAACAGTCAATGAACTTCGAAGGGATTCTATTTAAAGAACGTCAGAGCAAAGTCAATATGTTATGACACCTAATACTGGTGGGTGTACACGTTATGATATTATGATGTTTTGTTATGGTACCATTGCATTGAGAATGATGTCTGCAGACAATGATGTAGTGCCAACATGAGTTGTGCTACGGTTACCGGTAGGTGCTCATGGTGCATATGGAGAACCATGTTACTACCAAACGTATGTTAATGATGGGTTTAATAAATAATGAAATGTTATGATTTTTGAAAGCAATAAAGTATGAAATGTTCTCTTTCGAAATGTCATGTTTTTATAATGAGAAAGTGAAAATGTTCTCTAAAAGCAAAAGTACATCAATGTTTTTTAAAAATGTTGAGGAATCTGGATGAGAGACACATGCACATTTTTTGACATTTCAAACAATTCGTATTTATCTTTCTTCATGCATAATTTATCTCTGTGCGAGTTGGTTGTTTAACTTACTGAGATTTCGAGTAAATATCACCCCTTGTGGGACCACTATCATTCCCCCCAGAATGATAGAAGTTGTGACAGTACCAGTAGAGGATAACATGATGGATCGCTGGATGCAGATGGTTGAAGAGGAGCCGGACCTTGAACTAAGACTACAAATAATTTTCATAAGTAGTGACTCTTCATACTTCAGAGCATATCAAATAATTGATCTAACCATGGAACTTGGATTAAGTATTTTGTATTAAGGAAATGATATCTTTAAGTTTGAACTTATGATAGTTATTAATGCTATTGTGATGTTTTTAGTTCATTCTGGCATGAATTATAACTAATCACCCTTATTTTGCTGCGATTATTGCATACTGCTAGTTGCATACTAGGATGCATTGCATATTAACTGTCATGTACGAGGGTATGTAACTTTGTGTTGCTTATCCTGATGCTTTAAGTTTTTGTTCCATCCCAAGTGGAGGCTGAGGGCATCTCAATAGAGGTACTCACCAAATCGTGGCCTTTGATGCTCCAAAAACAACTAACTCCATGAACTCACTCTCACACCACTCGGTTTCACCTTTCTATCATCCTAGGAATATTTTGCTCTCAAGAACACTAAAAAGAGACTTGAGGAAGGTGTGTGACGAAGTGAGGGATAAAGGAGGGTATTTATAGGACTCAATGGGAGGAGTGGGTAGTGAATGAGTGCACGGTTTGCTGAAGTGAAGGGAGTGTGCTTGGTTGAAATTTTAGGTTTTGTCATCTCTTGCATAGTTGAATAGTTGAACAACCCACTTGAGTATCTATTGGAAAATGGATAGATGAAGGCCAATGGTGCAAGGGTTGAATGACCTCAAGAGTTTGAACAAAAGTCACATGGTTTGTTCAAAAGAAACTGAAGCAAGGCTGGCAATTTTGGTTTCCAAAAGCTGTCAAATGTTTTTGTCGTCTTTTGTCATTTGATTTGATCAAATAGTGAACTCTATTTGAGTAGCTTTTCTAGGTATGTATGGAGGTATGAATGACAGCCATTTGGTTAAGTTTGAGCAGAAAATGAAAAAGAAGTTTGAATGGTCATGATGTAGCCAAGATGAGCTTCATGTTTCATCACCAAAATACCCATTGGTTTTGATCATTGTGTGGGAATAATTCAAATTTGTCACAAGGGTGATTCTATGACATGTTTCCAGAGCTAGAGAGGGTGCTAATGGCATGTGAAGATGTCTGGTTTTGGTGCTGAAGAGTTTCAAAAAAAGCATTGGTGTTTCAGCTTGCATGCTTCATTTTCCTAGGCAAACTAGTTGAACTTTTGGAACTATCTTTGGCCTCCTCATAGATCTGGTTTTAGCTAACATGATGAGGGTGGAGTGGTGTAGAAAACCTCCTTGAAAACTTGTTGAAGAGCCATAATTTCAATGGCTTGTTTTGGGGTTGCATAGTTTGCACTCGTGTGTGTCGATTGGTGGATTTAATTGGCATTTACCATACCCTTTCTTCAAGTGTCGTGGGTGGGATTTGACATACTATTCTAGGATTATCTAAGAGTGATGCAAAAGTGTAAAAGACAAAAAATGCAAATAAAAAATCGTGAAGAAAAGAACTTGAAGAAAACTATGCAAATCATTATATTTGGATTACTATTCATGGGTATGATGAGGGTTTTGGTAATAGTGGCCTAAACTCAAATTAGAGATCTAACCATGGTTGAAAAGAAAACCCTTGGAGTGCGTGGGATGGGTTTTAGGAGAGAGGGATCTAATGGTATGGTGTATTTGGGTCCTATTAGAAATAGTGATAGGAATACTAGGCGTTTTCCCAAGTGTTGAAGTCTCATGGGCCATATGTTTCTAATGTTTAAACCTTTCTGTAGGCCTTGAAATGGGTCTTTCCTTGGGCCTCTTGTTCATATCTCATTGGGTCTTTCCTTGGCCTCAATACTTCACTAAGTTGGGTCCTAGCTTTGGGTCTTTTCCAAATTGGGCCACTAGTTTAGAGCTTTTGGGCCCATAGTCTTTGTATCCACTAAGTTGGACCTATAATATTGTGTCTACTAAGTCGGCCTAAAATCATAGGACTATCCTCACCCTCTTATCTTATTAGGCTTAGGCCATTTTTAAACCAACTCTTGGCCTTCTTCTAATCCATCGAGTATTTTAACCAAGTTACTAAGTCCTCCAAGGTGGCAAGTCTCCAATATGCCACTTGTCATTCTATCATTGGCATCTTGGCACCTACTCTCATAATATCAAGTTTCCTAAAAATACTAACTAAACCAACAGTGTAGGTCACTTTGAAAACTCATGACTCAAAAGTTACCTTTTTCTTAAGGATCACAACTTCTAATAGGCTAGGGTCAGGGTTACTATGGTTAAGTCCTATGATACTTTTAAGTGAGGCGTTACACATGTAACATAAGGTTACATACCGCCATTTATGATAGTTAAAGATGCAGTGCATCTAGCATACATCTAACAATATGCAATATTCGAAGCGGATAATTCTTTTCCTTAAGCAATACTCAATGTACCAGAAGTACTATATCTCAAACATAAACATAGTTCATAAATTCACAAAATAAACTGATGGTTACAATATTTGTCTAACAAGGTTGTAACAAAATAAGTATCGGAGATAGTGCTCCATAATTACAGACTTGAAAATAAAACTATTGCACAAAGTTGCTGAGCTACTCACGCAACTCAGCTATGATATCTAAGATCACATCCAAAAAGAGGATAACTGAATTTATTAGTTTCTCGTTGTTGCCGTCGTGCTAGGGATTATTCAAACTTGTTTAATCTGTCGTGTGACACCCAAACCTCTGCTTGGGATGTAATAGAGACTTAGAATATCAGGATATGCAATACAAGGTTACAAACCCCTATACATGACAGTTAATATGCAAGACATTCTAAAAATGCAGCTAGTAGTATGCAATAATCGCAGCGGAAAGTAAGGGTAAAAATGAACTTGTGAGATCCCTTATTTCCTTATGTTTTTAAATATTTTATTTATTATTTTTTTTTCTTTTATTTTTAATTTGTTATTAATATTTTGGTTATACTATTTTATTTTATCATTGCTTAATATGTGTGTTTCTATTTATTTTTATGCTCATTTTATTTTTTGATTGTTGTCTTTTTGGTTTGGACCCTGTGTTAGTGTTTGGGGGTGTTTTATTTATGTTGGGCCATGTGTGTGTGTGTGAGTTAGGGCCCAGCCTGTGTGCCAAAGGGGAGCCCAGCCCTTAGGCCTTAAATGACGTCTTTTTGGCGCTGCTGGAGAGAAACCCTTAGGGTTTCATCATTATGCTTGCTGCGCTGCAGCCTTCTTCTTCTTCTTTCTCCTTCCTTTTCTTCTTTCTTTTTCTTTCTTCTTCCTCCTTCACCTATGATCCCTCCCTTGCGTCGCCGCCCCTCATAGCCAGCTAGAGTGCGCCACGTGTAGGTCAAGTAACGCACCACCCCTCCGACCAGCACCACCCCCTTTTCTCGCCTATCCATGAAGCTGTGCGTCTGGCTACTCACCCCCTTTTTCTCCTCCGCAACCAAATGGTCCCAACCATGGTAGCTCGCCACAGTGCATGGCCTGTAGCGGGGTGCCATGCAGTGACCCTAGGCCCACCTCGCATCGCCCCTTTTAAATAGGCTGAACCCTCCACTTTGGCCTATAAATAGGCTGAGCCTCCCCACCCTCAAGGCACTCCACAATCGACCCTCTTCCCTCTTAGTAGCTTGGATTCATGTTCTCAGCCCTTTTGGCCATGTTCCCGAGTCTTTTAGGGTGGTTTTACCGTGCACACTGCCATGTCCAGCCGCACCCAACCACCTTGCTTGGGCCTCACGCATCTTCCCAAGCCGCTAGGCACGTTCCTTCGTCTTCCCTAGCCCTCCAAACCACCCAACCTGTAAGTTGTAACTTTACCCCGCCATTTTTGGAGCCACCTCGATGAGCCGATCCATCCATTGTGACGCCCTCAAGCCCCGCTTGGGATGAAACAGAGATTTAGAGCGTCGGAACATGCAAAACAAGGTTACATACACCCGTTCATGACAGTTAATATGTAATGCATCCTAGTATGCAACTAGCAGTATACAGTAATCGTAGCAGAAATAAAAGGTTAAGGTGAAAAATATGCTAGAATAACTAAAACATCCCAACTTCATTAGATAATCATCATGCTCAAAATACTAAAGTAGCATAGGCTTATATACAAAGTCATATAATTTTCTTCATGCAATCTAAAGCATAAAGGACTTGGGCTATGAACATCAAAATTGAGTCCAACTTCCTCTCCAGATCCGACTCCTCCTCAATCATGCGAATCCAGTGCTCCAACAATCTTGTCCTAGTCGATTCCTGACACAACTTCTATCATTCCAAGTAGAATGATAGTGGTTCTATAAAATGGTGAGATTTACTCGAAATTTCAGTAAGCTAAACAACTTACTGACACAAAGATAAATCAATCATGAAAAATGATAAATATGCAATGCATGAGATGCAGAAAATCAGTATGTATGTCTCACATCCAGATTCCTCAACATCTTTTAAAAATATGGAGACACGGGTTTTTACTCAGTAACTATGTCATCATAAAAGACATAACTTCTCCATAAAAATTTCATCATAAACTTTTATCATCATAGACTTACATCATTATCTTAATTAATAAGATAACATATGGTAATCTCACAGTTCCTCATATGCACTGTGAGTACCTGTAGGTGACCGTAGTACAACTCATGTTGAAACTACGTTGTCTATAGACCTTTTCTCAATGCATTGGTAATTATAACATAACATCATAAAATTCATAACGTGTACACTGACCAGCGTTAGGTGTCATAACATATAGACTTCGCTCCGGTATTCTTTAAAAAGAACCCATACGAAAGTTGTTGACTGTTCTTTGTCAACCTAGAGGTTACACTCCATTATTAAACACTTCAGAGTAGGCAGAGGAGTTCCACCAGGATAATTCCACCATCCTGGCCTTTGGTGTCGTGGCAAAATGATTTTTTATGCTATATTTTGAAAAATATTTTTCATGACAAGTGTTTATGTAGTAAATTTCATACAAAAATGACATTTATAAATGTAATATGCAAACATAATAAAAATGTCACATATCATGTAGGTATGCACACAATGTATTATATAACATGATAATTTATTCTAAAAATGATAATTGAAGTATGAAATGAGCATTTATTAATAATTCATAAATAATCTATCAAGGTGCAAGTTAGAGGCCAACCTATAAGCATCCGGAAAAATTTGAAATTAGCGTCGTAGTTTCATAAATCTTGTGTATACTAAGTTAGGGTTAATACTCTTATGGATAGTTTCAAAATCAAAGGTTTCAAAAATAGGGTATTCACAAAAATATCCCTAGACTTTAAAAAATTGACATTTAGACCCTAAATTTTCACTAATTGCAAACGAATTGCAAATTTAACCAAATTTCATGGACTTCATATTTTGAGAATTCTAAAACCATCTATGCCCTTGAATTTTAAAAATTCAAAGTGGGACTTGTCCAACTAGTCCAAACCCATGGCATGCATCCTAGTTGATGACTATGTGTATTTTCAACTATTGATCCATATGAATGCATGCATATGAGATTTTCTTTAATCACTAATGATCACTAAGATCTTTAGGGACATTATTAAGTCTCATCCTTGAGTAATCAAGTTCATCCCAACACTTAATTAAAGCTAAGGAATTCTTAATCACCAATATGCTTAAAATCGATTCATGCTTGAAAATCAAAACAAGATAGATTTAAAATCTATCATAACATGCTTCTAACCACAAATTTAACCTTCAAAAATCATGTTAGGATAATTATAGATCATATCAAATCATGCTTAGGACATGCCATTGCTAAATTTCCAATTAAAAACATTCAATCATTCAAACCTTCCATTAATTGACCCAGTTTTGCATTAAGCATCATATCCTTCTCAAAACTCAACTAAATTCCGTACCAACATTTGGAAACAAAACTTGACATGCTAGCTAAGATTAAAATTAAGAAAACTTACAAATTTTGTGGCCTTGCAAACACTCTAGACTGCCTTACACAAGAACACTCAAGAACTCACCAAAACTCACTCGGTTTGCACTATTTGATCTCTAAGAGGGGGAAATGCACTCAAGCCTCAAGGGGATGCTTGGATATGTGGAGTGGGTTAAATGAGAATGGGAGAGAACTATTTATAGGTTGCCAAGGGGTGAGGTACATTAGCTTGGGTGCTTGGCGATTGGGTGAAGTGGGAGGTGCTCAAATCTGAAAATTTTCCAGATTTGCTTGCATGAGCTTAGGTCAGCACATGCAGGGGAATAGTGGCCTAAACCCACCATAATTCCCTCTCCACAGTTGCTAAATTGATCCTAGGAGGAAGGTCTGGTCATGGGGCATCATTTGGATGGCAGAAAAACCATCAAACAACCCTTTGGAACCGGTGGATGGAGGTAGTTTTGTGGTGGCAGAAAATCAGTTTGGTTTTGGATGTTTTTGGACAGCCAAAATGAGTTAAAATCCTTCATGATGGTCATGATACTTCTTGGTGATTGGGTGGAGAAGGAGGTGGCATGGGGTGGTGGTTCAAACCATGGCAGGAGGCTGGTTCAAATTCAATCCAAAAGGTTCCTACACAAACTAGACCAAGGTGCATCCAGTTTGGTTCTTTGAGTTGGTTGATGCAACCAATTTCATCCAAGGCTCAAACTGAGTTTGGGAGGGTATCATGAGGTGTTTAAGGACTATATTACCCTTGAGGACAAACCACAAAAATGTTGGCCCAATGGCAATGCACAAAACCGATTGAAGTATGGTTTGGACTTGTTATGTCATCTTTCTTAATGACATGTGGGATGGTTTAGCTAGGGTATTATCATGGTCTAATCATGGTTTAAAGGAGTATTAATTCAAGAAAATTTGAATTAAAAAGTATAAGAAAAGATTAAGCATGATTAAACTTCAAAGCATGGCTTAAAGTGCACTAACCTCAAGTATGATGGTTAATGACCTTAGTCAATTTTCAAAACTTAATTTGGATACTTTGGGTATGACTTGGACTTAAGAAAACTAATGGTATGGTGTATTGAGCTTTTGGTCTTGAATGGTGAAATGAGCTTAAACAAAGTTTTGGGTCATGTGGGCTTAAAAGGGTCAAAGGTATGGGCTCATGGTTTAAGGACTCTTGGGCTTTGAATGAAAGGGCCTCATTTTACAGATTTGTAGGGTTAAAAAGAAACCTCAAGATCTACTAAATTGGGCTTGAAAATATTTGACTTGGCCTAATTGGGCCATTGGTCCATTCTATACCAAGTTTGGCCCAAAGACCTTTTGTCTTCCTTATAGTTGGGCCAAAACTAGTCTTGAACTCCTAAAAACTTGGTTCAAGGTTTTCTTGGGCTTGGCCCATGAATGCTCTAAAGTCCTAAAAGGCCTCACCAAAATTACTAATAGACTTGCCTCTCTAATCCTTAACTCATTAACACTAAGTACCATGATTAAGGCTAATCTCATTATCAACCTTAATGTAAATAATTAACCCATAATTAAGAGCCTAATACCTCCACACTTACTAAGTTAGGCCCAATGGCTTTATGACCTTTTCATTGAGCCTATTTTCTAGAGTCCTCTAAGAAAGACTTAAAACTTTATATCTCCCAAGTTGGGCCTATGGTCTTTTTTAACATCTTAACATTTGCCCATCGCATCCTTAGTGCATTAGAGGTCTAAAGTCTTATGTCCATCAAGTTGGGCCTTCCTAAGTCCATCAAGAATTTTACCCAAATTGCTTAGCCCATTGTTGTGACAACCATCTAATGTGTCATGTGTCATTCCCTTATGGGCCTCTTGGTTTCTTATTAATAAATCACTAAAAATTCTTCAATCAACCTCCAGGAATTTCATTTTTCTTAAAAATCAATATTGCACTATAATCTCCTAATAATTCTTCTAAACCCAAAGCATACATCCTTTTTGCCAAATCAAATATCCAAAATATTCTTATTCTCAAATAGCTCAACTCCTAAGTAACTAGGATTAAGGCTACTAAGGTTAAGGCCTAAGGCCTTTTTAGGTGGGGTTTTACATCCATTTAGTTTAGTTTAATTTCTGTTTTGTAATTTAAATTTTTACTAACGCATGGATGTTCGTCCATGGCGTAGCAACTCGCGCCCTTGACCTAACGCAGGACCCGTTGACCTACGTATGCACGATCTTCCAGAATTTGCTCGATCGCATAGTAAGTAATCTTCCGATGCAACCCCTTTCTGATTAGAATAATATTTTTATAAAAACTCTTTTCTGCAATCTGGTTGGTTGAGCTGGGCCTTGGGCCGAGTGGAGCGTTGGAAAAATTAAACTATAGTTGAGGTTGGTTTGGACTTTAGGCCAGAAACGGAGGATGGAAAACGCGTGTAGTTTGACTGTGAATTGTGAAACTAGTTGATTGTGAATTGTTGTGGTTTTGTGTTTTTGCTTGTTGTGTGATATGTGTAACGACCCCACCCCACGAGGGGCGGAATCGCCACGTACATACCTATTCTTTACGTATTTTCTTTTCTTTTCTTTCTTTTTCTCTTCTTTTCTTTTCATTTACGTTCCTTTCTCTTTTTTTTTTCCTTGCCGACAGGGAAGACACTAAGCGTTCGTCTCCCTCTCTGTAGAAATGTTTTGCTCCCCAGCCTTTTCATCATTTTTCGGACGTTTAAAACATTAAAATAAAAGTGAGTCTAATACTCAGTAAGTAGTACACCATGCAGTGAAAATACTAGGAATCTATTCTTTTCCTTTTGAAAACATGCATACATAAACATTTACATTTCATTCCATGCATAAACATTCTTAGAAATAATTAGGCTTTCATGCATAAACATTCTTTCATGCTTTTCATCTTTCATGCATAAACATTCTTTTCATGCTTTTCGTACTTTACATCTTTCCATGCATAACATGCTTTTCATACATTACATCTTTTCACTTTTATAGGCCATTTCACACTGTTACGCCCCGCGTGCTAGGGTTAGTGGCCCTATGGCCAATGGATTCGCCTGTGGCCACAGGTTGGAATCTCATTCCGTCAGGGTGCAACACAGGGTGCAGCACTGGGTGCACTACCAGATACTACTACCTGACATTGTAATCTGTCTATTCATTCATTGGGTACCCCTTTCCTTTCATGTGGCCATTACGTACTTTCATTCATTTCGGTCCTTTTCATTTAACAATTCATTTATAGGAAAGGAACGTCACTTAAAATCATGAACTTGAACATCATTGAGAGAGGCATGAGCTTAAACATCATTGAAAAGCAAGAGCTTAAACATCATCTTTCAAGACATCCTTTAAAGCGTCAGTTCTCATTGAAAAGCATGAACTTAAACGCCATTTAAAAAAATATAAGCTTAAACATCATTTAAAAAGCAGAAGCTTAATCATCATTTAAAAGCATGAACTTAAACAGCTTTGCAATATCATTTTAAGAGGTAAATCCAACAAAAGGGTCAATGCTTACCAATGGTTGATTTTTGTCAATTATTTTCATGGATTTTTCATACTAAAATTCATCTTTGGTTGAAAAAAGGGTGAAATTGAACAAGGGAATGAAATGGGCTGATTTATGCCCCAAAACAAGAAGCATAGCAGAAAATTTTGCAAAACTTGGACAGCCAATAGTCTTGCTACTTTCATGCTCTTAAAACATCCTTTACCTAATCCAACTTCAACTATACAATTAAATCACACTTAGGTTGTAAAAAGCTTAGGAAAACATCTATTGTTTTCTAAAAATAGATAATAAACATAGGTATAGTACTTGGCAAACTCAAGGTTTCCAAGGTAAGCTTACTAGTTTAGATTAAAACTCTTAGTGCCTTACTCAGGCCATAAATTCAAAGGAAGGATGTGTTTAAAATTGAAACTTTAACCCCATCAATTTAACACACAAAGACATAATTAAAACATGGCTTGGACTTAAGAGCACACAAGAAAAGGACTACAATATTTGCCTTGCAATACATGGCTAGAACACACACCAAAACAAAGCATGACACACGGCTAGAACCAAGAAAACAAACAGAGTATAACATGGCTGGAATTCCAAAAAAACAGAGCATAATTTTCTCCATTCGGTTTCTACTTAGCTAGGGCATAAATTAGAAGGAACAAAAGAGGAATCAACTCATAAATTACCACATAGAAATCGGTCTGCCCAGAAAATTTTGAAAACCCCAAACACATGACATGAACTCACTTAGCATGGTTTCAATCCACAAGAAATTCATAGTATAGAGTATTACCTGACTTGGCAAGCTACAAACGAAAAGAGGAGGAGGAAAATTCAAAGATCCAAGGCCACGAGATTCATCCTCCATGAAGAGGCTTCAACTGAATCTTAAGCTTGAAAGAGAAATGAAGAATCGGCTTAAGAGAAGGGGAAGGGGTCGTTCAGTGTAGAGAGAACCGAGAGGGTCTTTGTGTGGATGGAGGGACTGCAGTAGGGTTTTAGAGGAAACCTCTTTCTTGGCTTATCTTGGGGGCTTGCAGTCGATGTGAAATGGGAAGGAGGAGAAGGTCCGAATGGCTTATGGGGAGGTCGGTCAACAATGGAGATAAAGTGGGTCAAGGCTTCTATTGGAAGCTAAAGGAATGGATGGTGTGGATTAGTCCAAGGAAAAATATGCTTATCTTATGGTGGAAAATATTTAGGCCACTCCTCAATTAAATAAAAAGGTAAGGGCTTTAGAAAATATATTTTAAGATCTGAAAATATTTCCTTAACTTATTTTAATGACCCACATAAAAATAAAAGCACACATATCTTAAAATAAAATAATAAAATATTAAAATCATAAAAATCTTTATCTAAAAAATATTTGACTTAAGAAATTAAATTAAAAGGAATGACGTAAGATCCCACGTAGTAGGATGTGGGTATTACAATATGCCATGTCATCCAATACCTATTTGTCATGCATATGCACACTTATTTCATTGCCTTAATCGTTTATCTGTGCTGAGATGCCATGCTGTGTGTTTTGAAATTGGGTGGTATGTGCGAGTCATAACATGTGGGTGCGTGCGTATCACGACCCCAAATCGAGATTGGACACTATCTCAATGGAGCTCCTCTGGTCATTCGGGAGCGCAATTAACTAATGTGACGTCCCCTAGGCCGTCGTCGGACGACAGCTAGGTCGGTCAAAACGATAACGCTCTTAACACGACCCATGGCCCCTCGCTGGCGGGGGCTAAAGGATGCCTAGTCATGGTACACGCCGGGCACGGAGCTGGGCATCGCTTGTTATAAAGTCACATGCATGGTCGTTACGTGTGGTGTGGCGAAGGGAGCCAGGATGTACAGATGGTCCCGAGGGAAGACAGTGGTGTACACGTAATAAATGGTTATGATTGGGCCAACATGAGATTTTTGGCCTGTGTAGTTAAATGTGTCCTTTTTGAAAAAAAGTGGTGGATTTGTTCCTCTATGTTTTACTGTGTGGTTGTGGACTTATTGGGTGTATTAATATGTTTTAATCTTTTGGATGTTGTTTGGTTGCTTACTTGTTGAGATTTTATAATCTCACTGTGGTACTTTTACCAATGATTCCGTCTTATGAAACCTTAGACTTTGATGCAGAGAATAAGTATGAGACCGAGGGACCGGCTCCGCCAGAGGAGTGACTTGCTGGTGCCATGGTTGCTTTGGTGTTGTGGGACTTATTTCCTCTCATGCTATGTTTTCTCCTTTTTAATTTATTTATCTATCGGATGACTGTATAACCTCTTGGAGGACATTTGTTTTGTTGTGTTTGAATGCCTCTTTCATCTTTCCGCTACGATTATTATAGATGCACACTTATTGCATGTTCCACACATTCTGAGCACTTGTAGTTAGGGTGCGTGATCCGTATGGTCATCATCCCGATATCACGACTTCCACCAAATCACATGTAAGGGTCGAGGGCACCACATAACTTATGCTAGAATAACTAAAACCATCTCAATAATATTAATTAAACCATAAGTTCAAATCATCAGGTAGCTTAATCTTAGTACAAAATACCAAGTTTCCAAAAAGAAATCTAAACCATCTGCTTCATGCACTCTATGGCATAAAGGATCAGGCCTAGAAATATCAAAATAAGATCAAGTCTCTTGTCGACGTCTGATTCTTCCTCAATCATCTTGATCCACTGGTCCATTGGGTTCTGATGTGCTTCATTTCTATATCAGTTTTGTCATACTTGTACTTTTAATTTTATGCTAGTTTGTATTTAATTTTCTTATTTATTAGAGTTTTTATTTTTTTTTGTCTATTTTTGCTTAGGAATAAATAAATTGAAGGAGTTATGGAAATTGAAGGAGTCATCAAGAGAATAAGAAACCTTCATTTCTCGAAATTCCTGAAGTACCTTTCGGTATTTAGAGAATAACTTTTTCTAGACAACTCCAATAAGGGAGACTTCGGTGTCTATGACTCTATAGAAAGCCAAGAGCAAGCCCTAGAACTTTCGTGTTAAAGACTTGGCCAAAAACGAACATCTAGATGGCGGAAAGGGCACATTAAGTCAAAAGTCGCAAAACTGCCAAATTCCTGGAATACCCTTCAGTATTTGGAGCATAACTTCTTGAATAAAACTCCAATAAGGGCAATCTCGGTCTCTACAGAAAACTGAGATAAAAACCTACAACTTTCATGTTTAAGCCGGAGCTGAATACGAACATCTTCAGAGAGGGAACGGTGCTTCAAGCAGGAGGTCGAAAATCTACAGAATTGAAGTTCATCAACAATAGAGATTATCGATCTACATAGAGTTTCCTTCTTGACTTTTTCATCTTCTATTTGTATAGTTTTTATTATGAATTCCAGAATTACTATGGTTTATTTTGATTAGATTATGAACTAATTTCTATTGCTAAGGCTACGATGTAACCTCTCCATGACCATCTCGAATCTTATTTCGTTGTGATAATAATTTTATCATTCCTTTTGAGTATACATCATTGAGTTTAATGCTTTCAATTTGGCCAATAGTGAATGATTTTTTGTGCATGTTAATTCGAGAGATGATGCATGTAGTTTAGCTTCGTATGATGTATGCCATGAATTGAACGAAAGACAGGAATGTGCCAATGTGATTTGTGCAGCTGTTATGTGAAATATTATTAATCTTAATGTGCTCAAATGTTTTTAAATTTTCATAGACATATCGCGGGTTATCACATGTTGGGTAATTCTAATTCTACTCGAGAAAGGGTCTTGGATAAGTTAGAATATTTCGCCGTCAAATAGGATGATAATTGATTGATTGTATGGTTAGGATTTGGAATTGGATTGGTTAGGTGAGTCGGATGCCTTAGTGCTTTCTTCTTGGCTGAAATCTTCTTTTCAAGTGTTTGATCAATTCTTCATTTGTTGATTTAATTGAATTTGTTGCTTTTTTTTTTTTTTTAATTCAAAATCCACCACTTTTCTTGATATTAAAATAACTTAGAATGAGAAAAATTTCAATAGTTAATAGGTAAATAGTCCTCGTGGGTTCGACATCTTTCTTATCATTATATTACTTGGTAAGATTTCGTGCACTTGCAAGACTTCACAACAAGTTCATCTGCATCTACAACTTCTATAATTTAGAATGAAATGATAATGGGTCCACAAAGGGTGAGATTTACTTGAAATCTCATAAAATTAGACAACCAACGTGCACAAAGATAAATTATACATGAAGAATGATAAACATAAAATGCATGCAATGCAGAAAAACTGTATTTGTCTCCTATTCATATTTCTCGTGAAGATAGATTTTTTATACACATTTTCTTACAGAGAACATAATTTCACTTTCGTCGTAAAAACTTAGTCTTTCATCAAGAATTACATAAAATCATAGAATTAATATAACGTATGGTATCATGACAGTTCCCCATATGCACTATGAGTACCTACCGGTGATTGTAGTACAACTTACATTGAAACTAAGTTGTCTATAGAGTCACTCTTAATGTATTAGTAATATAACAATAACATAATATTATAAAAATCATAACATGTACACCCACTAGCACTAGGTGTCGTAACTTATGACCTCGCTCTGGCATTCTTTAAAAAGAACTCATTCGAAACCTCTTGACTGTTTTTCGTCAACTCATGGGTTACCACTCCATATTTAATCACTCCAGAGTGGACAGAGGAGTTCCACCAGGATACTTCCCATCCTAACCTTTGAAGTCGTGATAAAATAATTTTCCATGCAATACTTTTAAAAAATAATTTTCATGATATGCATGAATGTGACACATTTAAAAAATGATAGTTGTATGCAAAATGACAAAAATGGAACATAAGATATGACATTTCATGCTCAAAATGACAGTTATAAAAAGAACGCAGCATTTACCAATAAATTATAGATAGTCATCAAAGTGTAAGTTAGAAACCAACTTACAAACTGTTGAAGTTGGAAGTGAGGTAGTAGCTGTGATAAAAATTGCACTGATTTAGAATCTATACTATCTTAAGGAAAAATAAAATTTTCTAGATATAGAGAAATTATGAAAATACCCCTAACTTTCAAATATTGCTACTAATGCAAATGCTCTCCAAACTTAACCAGAACCCATCATACTCATATCTTACACGTTCTAAGACAGTCTATGCCTTAAAAAGCAAAATGATCTTAGCCTATTCATCCTCAATTCATGGCATGCTCTCTAGTTGATGCCTATATGAAATTTTGACTAATGATCCTCATGAATGCATGCATGACAAGTTCCTCCAATAAAAAGATGATCACTAGAAATCCTCAATGATGAAATAAAAGCTTAACCATAAGCAAGTTCATCCCAACACTTAGTCATGCCTAATAGAATCCTTAAATTTTAACAAAACTTCAAGTGATGCATGATAGGACCTTTCTATCAATGACATGCTAGAATTAAACATGCATTCTTCTTATCCCAATCATAATGTTTTCTAAATGCTCATATTTCAAGCCTAAGTGAAATATGTTAATTTCCCCAAATGAAGCATGATTAAAAGTCAAACAATACATGCTTTGATGATAATCACAAGATAAAGATTAAAACCTATTATGGCATGTTTCTAACCTCAAATTAAACCTTCAAAAATTATTCTAAGACATAATCGAATCATATCGAGAATTATCAAGGCATACCATAACTAATATCTTCACCAAAAATAATTTAAACACCGCAATAGATAGATTTGCCTCCACTCCGCTTCGGTAGTTTCAACGACTGGTGTTGAAGTGCCCAGAACGAGGAATGCCACCTAATCTTTAATAACACAATTCAATCCCTAGAGGAGAGTTGCTGAAACAACATATTAACAAGCTCACTTAAACTTTAGATTCACATCTTTCAGTGGGATGAGCCCTTGCAAGATACGGCCAAAATCCACCAATATTTTGGCTTCTAGCTAAACATGGTATCTCATGCTATATTGACCCAAAATTAATGCTAACACTAAAAAACACAACTTAACATACGAACCAAGATCTAAGAGAACTTACAAAGATTCCGTAGCCTTTAAAGCTTCTCACTCAAAGCTCACAACTCAAGAACTCACTTAGAACATTTAAGAACTTCAAAGAACTAAAGGATGAGAGCTCTTAAGAATACTCAAGGGAGTTTGAGGAAATGAATTGAGGAAGAAGTGAGGGTGGAGTGGAGTTTGTATAGGCTCCAAGGGATGTGAGTGGCATTGGTAAGGTTGCCTCCCATTGGGGGTTTTGGGCAGTGATGATGCTGCCGCCTAGCCTAGATCCTCTGTGATGGTTGGGGAGCATTGTGTACAACAAGAAGTTGAAGGACATATGGGTTTACATACCATATTTTTATAATGATGGCTTGTGATAATAACGAATGAATTGTTTTGAAGAGATGAGTGAGAAAGTGTTCTCTACAAGAAAACCTTCTTTGAAATTTTTTGAGAGATGTTTTGCATCAAAGGTCTTTTGATCGTGAGGATTATTAGTGGAAGAAAACTTCAGTTTTTGCCTTTTGGCATAAGCATATTCACACATGCATCTCATATTTATCATCAGTCATGCATAGTTTTATCTCTGTGTATGTTGGTTGTTTAACTTACTGAGATTTCAAGAAATTTTACTGTGGTAGTCCCAACTATCATTCCTCCCTTAATGGTAGAAGTTGTAGAAAGACCATGTTTTGAAAATCAAGATGGTGATGAACTCCATCCCCTGTCTATGAATGATTGAGAATTAGCCAGACCCTGACTGCAAGTTGGAGTTCATAACAATGTTTTTGGAAATGGTCCAGTTACCATGGAGCAATTAGAGAAATTATTGAAGTTGTCATTTTATGAAATCCCTATATGAAATCAATTAGTAATAAGGAGATGTTATCTCCAAAGAATGATTGAACTTATGCCTTACTATTTGGACCTTTGCCAAGTAAGGCTCTATCTATGTTTGATTTAAATGATGGGATGTTTATTTCAAATTAGTGCAAAATTTTTAGAAGTCACCTTTTTCCGCCTTAATTATTGCATACTGTTAGATGCATACTAAGTTGCATTACAAATTATCTATCATGAACGGGAGTATGCAACCATGTGTTGCATGTCCCAATGCTCCAAGTCTCCATTCTCTCCTAAGTGGAGGTTGGGGCGTCACAATCGACTAGAGAGATTCATCGGGTTGATCATGAGTGTTTCGGTTTGTGTAACTGGTTTGAGTGATTCCCTCTAGTGAATCAACTTACTCATTGGCTGGGTAGAGCAAGTCCCCGAGTCGAACGATGGAGTGATTTTCCTACTTGGTATTTTATGTGATGAGATTGTATATAATGAGATATGATGAGTTTTATGTGGTCGAGAAAAGGCTGGTTCCTTGCCTAGGTGATAAATATGTATACTTGAGATTTGCTCAGAAAATGATTTCTCATCAAGCATAAATATATGTGTCCACAGATCTTTTACATGAAATAGTGCATTGCATCTTCACTTGCATTATCTTTCATTTTCAATTTTTCCATAGCTGTTTAACCTAACTATGGTTTCATTTATCAGAATCATAGACTTTGTTGCACATTTAGCCCTATAAGATTTTTCCAAGGAAGAAGGACCAACCCTGCCCAAGTGATAGTAACATAGGCCTATGTCTATCAATAGTTATTTGTATTTTTTTTTAGAGATGTATTATTTAATCAAGGGACAAAGCATGTCCAATTTGTCGTACTTGGATGTAAGCAATGAACAACTGGTGTTGTGTAATATTATTTGGGATGTGATAGTGACATATGGATATTATGTCTAATAGATGAACTTTTTTCCAGTTTAGACCTTTGGTACAAATAGCATTTAGTCTGTTACAAAACCTTCACCTATTTCGTTGTAATGTACATATACATGTATATTTTGATTACACGTGCATTCCTTGTGAAAATTGTATGCTTATTCCCGATCTAAATCCAAGGTGTTGCCAATCGACTGGCACCCTTGATACCACGGATCCTCGCTAGGTTCTTTATCGAGAAACGGAGTGCCACATAATATGATAAATGCAAAATAGAAAAAGCATTTTAAATTGAAGAATGTCATCCCTAATGGCATAATAATACCAAGGAAGATGGAAATAATTATTAATCCAATTAACAATAAAAAGATAATCAAATCCCAAAATGAGCTCAGTAATACCAAGATGGTTATATAAAGTGAGACCCCGTCTTTAGAGCAGATAATTCAGAATAAGTTGTAATACCCAAACCAGAAAGCACGCGAAACCAATGTTCATCCAAGGTCAATTCATTTAAATCACATTGTAAGGGGATTCCCCCCCTCCCCCAAGGCCCAGGAGGCCCAGCCAAGTCGGGCCTAGGACGAAAGGTCACAAATCTAACCCACTAGGAGAATTCCCTGTACATGACCTGTGGGAGGGATGGTGCAGCAGAGGATGTGACTAGTTGGGACTCGTTGATCGGATAGTATCCAGTTATCAAGTGCCCCCCACACAGTAGGCGTGACATGCGGAGGATGTCGATCTACTAACAAAGAAAGCATGAACAAACCAGGGGAAAGGTAGACCAAGAGGAGAAGGTTGGAGAACCACGCTGCACTTAATGGCTTTGCCACCTGGGCGACACGCCACATTAATGATGCCATCGCAGAGCCACGCCACATTAATGGGGTACTCAAACCTCATAGTAATAGGCATGATCTGCTATTCAAACTGATAGTATAAATAGTTGATCTCAAGTATGAGGAAACTCTCTCTGATCCCTAGACTTTCTTACTTATTTATTACACTCCAAGAACACTTACTAACTTAGGCATCGGAGGCTCTCTGGCCCCTAGGCCACCCTCTCAAAACCGCATACATTCTTCTCTCTACAGGGCCCATTGCAAAGACCTGAGTTGTTGGAGCCTGGCCCAAGGGTATGCGAAACACGACATCAACATCTTACTTGTCCTTCTCATGCCTGCGACAACCAGTTTTGAACAACTTAGGAGAAACGTGGGGGATGCCATGGAAGCAAGGCTAAAAGCCATGGAAGAGTGGGTAACAAAATTGACTGGCGAGGTGGAAACAGTCCGCAAGGAGAATACGAAACTTAAGAAATCCCAAGATGGCCAAGAAGGCAGGGAGAACAGTGACATTGAGTAAATAGGGTCCTAAAACACGCAAGCGGGGCCCAAGAAGGAATAGGAGCCAAAACACATGCAGGATGAACTACGCAGTCTCAAGGGGAAGTACGAGGAGATAGCCCGGAAGGTGGGTACGTTGTCAATGGTGGACCAATTACTCACAAGCACAGGACTACCCTATACTGAAGAGGTAATAGCATTCCCTTTGCCACCAAAGTTCAGAATCCCCGTCATGGAGGCATATGACGAGAGTAGGGACCCTCTAGGGAACCTAGAAACCTTCAGGGCTCGTATGATGTTGCAGGGCTTCCCTAGGGAAATCCCTTGTAGGGCATTCCCGCTGATCCTGAAAGGGCCAGTGCATGCATGGTTTGGGTCACTGGCACTTAAATCAGTGGACAGCTTCGGGGAGCTAACTAGGTTGTTCCTAACCCAATTCATGTCTAGTCGGAGGAGGCGGCGCTCGACCGCGTATCTCCTCACTATCAAACAAACGGGGGATGAGAGCCTGAAATTCTGCCCGGTTCAATAAGGAGCACATGACCACCGATGATCAAGACAAGAAGATCACCTTGGAGGCACTCCTAGGAGGCATCTGGCCACGCTCTCAGTTTGTGGCAGAACTGGCCTGGTGAACTCCTGCGACGCTGCGGGAATTCATGGACCAGGCCGACAGCTTTATTAATGCATAAGACACTATTCGAGTGTAACCGAGTCGTGAAGGAAGGAAATAGAGCATGCAAAAAGGAAAGGGAAAGCCACAGCTAAGGCCAAACCCCATGAGAAAGGGGAAAGGGACTCCCAGGAGAAGCGACGAAAGGAAGTCTCGACGAAGGGACCTGGGCCACAATACGATCAATCCACATTCACCATTCAAGGGGAGGACGACCTGGGAGCAATGCGCCGATACTGCATGTTCCATCGGTCCACCTCATACAACATTGATGACTGTCACTCCTTAGGAGGAAGGAATGAATATTTGGAGCAACCGCTCACTGGTCAAGAGACTAGTGCAAGAGCCGAGGAGAAGATAGAAGGAAAGGAGCCGGGATTGGGATGATCGACACAAATAAGAAATCAAGCCTGGAAGGTTGGTGATAGGGGGCACCACCGGATCCCCTCTATCGCCACCAAGGCAGCAGCCCCCTCTTGGGGAGATTCGAACCATAATAGGAGGGTTCACGAGTGGGGGAATGACCTCGTCGGGATGAAAGGCACATGTCAGGCGGGCTCGATACTACAAGATGTACTCGACCAAGTATCACTCCGCCAAGCAACGAAAGGGTGACCCCATTCTGGTGATCTCATTCATGGAGGCATTTGAAGAAGGGGTCCTATACCCCCACGACAACGGCCTGGTGGTCACCATGCTCATCGCCAACTTCACAACCCTCAGAATCCTCATCGACAACGGGCGCTCCGCTGATATACTGTTCTAGAAAGCTTTCATCAAGATGGGTATCGAAACCTCCCGGTTGCTGCCTGCCCCCATACCCTTAAAGGGCTTCTCCAAAGGCATTGTCCGGCTGGTGGGGACCATCACATTGTCAGTCCTAGTAGGAAGTAGCCCATACACGACCCCTGTCATGGTCGACTTCCTGGTGGTAAAAACTTCGTCGGGATACAACTCCATCATAGGAAGGCCCACCCTTAACTGCTTAAGGGCCGTCACGTTGATCTACCACCTCAAAATGAAATTTTCAACTCCCCAAGGGGTGGGAGAAATCTGAGAGGATCAAGTGTCAGCAAGGGAGTGCTACGTGCAGGAGATGAAGCAGAAAGATGAAAAACTCACCTCAGACTATGCTAAGGGGACAAAATAGGCCGGGCACTGTTGGAAAAAAAAATGATAGGCTTCTATCTAGGACCCACCTTGCATAGTTTCAGGGGGAAGGAATGGTGTGAGGCTGTGAAGAAAAGGGTGGACGACTACTTCCCCAAAGCGGGAACCCAAGCCCTTTAAATTTTGTAATGTCTCTGTACTGAACTTGTACATTCCTTTTTACTTAATAATACAACTTTTCATGGCAACACAGAACATCTGCTTCATGCCCTCACATTACAAGTACGGCACCAATAAAGAAAAAACAACGCGACTAACAAGACACACAGCAACAAGGTCATCAACAACTTACCTCCTCGCGGGGCACCATATGGAAAGGTAGGCCTGAGTGTTGCCTTATTCCTCTCGCAATGGAGAGCGGGTCAGCTGATGGCGGCCCGAAAATAAAACTTACTTTCCTTGCGGATGCCAACAGGCGGGTGTGGGTTCAGTAACAAACTACCCAAAAAATTACCTCACCGCGGGATAGTATAGGGAAAGGTTGGCCCAAAGGTGACTTTATCCCTCCCATAAAGGAGAGCGAGACTGGCACACGACCCTCCTGAATACATTACCCCGACCTATGTCGCAAAGAAGAGTGGGATCAGCACTAGCCTGACCCAACACCTACCTTTCCTATGATATCAACGAGCGGGAGTGGGTCCAGTAATAGGTTCCCCAAAACTTACATCTCCACGGGATACTATAAGGAAAGGCCAGCCCAAGGGTGGCCTTATCCCTCCCGCAGAGGAGAGCAGGACCGGCACACAGCCCTCTTGAATAAATTACCCCGACTTCTATCACGGCGAAGAGAGGTCGGCCAACTACCATCTAAACTTACCTCACTGAGGGGGTGTATAGGGAAAGGTAGGCCTTAAGGCTGCCTTATCCCTCCCTCGACAGAGTATGGGTTAGTCCTCAGTTGCCCGACATAAAAAATTTTACCTTCCTCACGAGTGTCAACAGTCGAGGCGGGTACAGTAACAAATTGTCCGAAAAACTTACCTCCTCATGAGAAACTATAGGGAAAGGTCGGCCCAAGGGTGGCCCTATCCCTCCCTCAGAGGAGAAGGGGTTGTGCCCATGCGGCAACCCGAAAAATACCCTGACCTCCACTACGAATGAAGAGTGAATTTAGCACCAGTTTGGCAGTTACATTTCCCTATGATGTCAACGAGCAGCAGTGGGTCCAGTGACAAACTGCCCAAGAAGGGGAAGGCCGGCCTAAGTGCAACCTTGCCCCTCCCACAAAGGAGAGCGGGCTCTGCCCACTAGGCGACCTAAAAACCTTACTAAGACTCCTATCACAGTAAAAGAGCGGATTGCCCCAAAGGCAGTCCGAAGAAGTTACCTCCTTCGGGAATAAAAAAGGGGCAGGTTAGCATGAGGTAGCCCAACCCCTCCCCAATGGAGTGCGGGTCTAAGTCTTACGAGTACTTGAAGAAAGAAAGCTCTGCAGAAAAGAAGCAAAGTGCTAAGAAAAGAAGTCGCACAAAGCGTCAGCAAGCAAAGGAAATACAGAGAAGGTACAGCCAAATACACAAAACTACTTTATTACTTATGCAGGATTACAAAAAAGAAAAAAGAAAAAGTGGCGGGAAGTGCGAGAAGAAATACAGTAAGGAAAATGTGAAAACAACACAACAAGGAAAATACGGAAACAATATAGTAAGGAAAACATAGAAACAATTCTGCAGGGAAAGCTGGAAACAATATGCGGGAAGAACACAGTCGAATACAAAAAAATTATTTTATTAACTGTAAAACAATGCAAAAGGTAAATTACATCATGAAGTCAGATTACAAGGGAAAAGTTACATTGAAAAGCCGCATGAAGCCACTGAACTACAAAGAACAATTTTCGCCAAGAAGCTTGTACATTTTACAAAACAACCTGCAGTACCACCTACTTCATGCATACGAGTGTAGGAGAAAATTCCTTGAAAGGGTCTGGGACCGTAAACCTTACTAAGACCAACTCAGCAACCATGAGCGACAACCACATAAACATAGAACCGCACCGCGACAACCAAGTCTGAAGGAGTTAACCTTACGAGTGCAACATGGGGGAAAGGCCACCACCATTACGACGTGTCACTAACGCCAAAGAAAGTCAGTGGACTACAAAAGAAAAATTACACCATATGGCCGCATGCAGTCGTATGGGCTCCAAGGAGGAGAAGTATTCTAGTGGAAAGGTGCTCACAGGAGCAAGGAAACCAGACGGTAAACTGCGGCCGTCCATGTTGTAAATGGCGGTGAAAATAGCGCCAAGAATCGGAACATCTCAAAGCCAGCTTCGACATTGAGAAAGGTTTACAAAATGAAGGGTTTCAACCGAGTCGAAGAGATTCTGGTATCTAGAGAAGCAAAATTGAAGAGGAAGATGCAGGATATGCGGGGGCATGACATGGGGCGAAGGATGGCCACTATGGCAACCAAGCCATTTACCACTATAGCAAAAGCACTTCTCCACTGTGAACAACCAGGCAATGAGTTCGGTTGCAGAGAAGCTTTTGAAGTGGAGCCCCTTAAGCAAAATGTGAGAACAAGGAAGCACAATAAGCAAAAGGGCTGGAACGAGAACAAAAGGTCCGGGACCACCAACAAAAGATGGGTGGCTCCACCCTCCGACACAAGGACCGCCTCAACTGGCAGCGGCCTGAGTGCCACCAGAGGATTTGTCGCCCACTAGGATGAGAAGAATACATCGGAGCAATGGGGGAAAGGAAAATAATGTGAAAGAACTTTAGAAGAAAAGGAAGGCAGAAGTGAGTATGGTAGATTTTCTAACTAGGAGAAAGGTCCTTATATAGGCGGGGTGGGCGCTTGACCTACTCAATCGTCATAGTTCCACAAATCACCTCCGGACGCCATGTGTCCCCTTTCTAGAGAACCAGAATCCCTTAATTATCGCGACCACCGCAGTACGTATCTGTTGATATAACAAGTGGAGTTAATGCCAATAAAGAACGGAGCCATTGCGCAGAAATCGAAGGGATGCCATTTAATGTGGAAACGTAACTGGCACTGTATCGCCATGTAAGTAAAAAAACATACCATTGCCCAGAGTGAGAGCAAACAGGCCAAAAAGTTGGCAAAGCATAAGAATAATCCTTCCTGGACTCATCCGAAAAGTATTAGCGGGGTAGCCATACTATCAAGGATTTACTCCTACTGTCTAAGTGCTACCCGGCTCTGGGACGCCGAATAACCAACAAGGTGGACCGTCCCAAAAGTCAACCTAACAACCCGTGTCAGCCACAGTAGTTAAATACTCTGGTTTGTTTCCTTAAAGCTTGTATGGATTCTCTTTCACTGACGCAATTATTTTTTGTGGTGAAAAAATCAATTGGTTTCAATCACTAAAATCAACTCTACTGAGCGAGAACTCCATCAACAACTCCCCCCCTGAGTGAAGCGAAAAGGTGTAACACCTTGCACATTTCTCTCTCGATTGGTCATGAGTCTCATCTATGTGTTTTAAATACTAAAGCCATGTTTTTAAATATAGCGGTTGATTTTAAAGTAAGCCTAGTGTTTTAAAGCTCTCAAATATTTTAAATGCCATGGAAATATTTATATGGAGTATTTCTAGAGTTATTGAACCAAGTCTAATTTTTAAGTAAAACAATTATAATATTTTTGAAGAGCTCCAAAAATATTATAATTGTAGAAATCATTTTATCTAAATGATTTCAGTTATTTAAAATATTATGGGATTTAAATTATGTTGAAAAATCTAATTAATTAGATGGTTTTATTCTCTTAAAGGTATTAAGCAAGACTTCATTATTTTATAAACAAAAGTTTAGTTTAAATAATATTCTATCTTAATTCCTCTCAGTACTTTTAGTTAAGTTAATGTTTACACATTTTCAAATCAGTATTTAAAGTCCACCATTAGATCATTCTGAAGATCCCAAGATGAAGGGTTGGGATTAAAACCCTAGCTCCCTCTCTTTCTCCCTCACTTTTCCCTTCCCTCTCTCTCTCCTCTCCCTCAACTCACGCAGGCGTCCCCCTCTCCCCTACCAGATCTCCTTCTTCAGCCCCCAGCGCCACCGGTGGAGACACCAGCCACCACCACCGTCGAGTACATCCACCATCGAGTACATCCACCTTCTTCAGCCCTCTCGCTCCTCTCGGTTTCTCCCTATATCTCCTCCTAACGCCGCTCTTGTCAGCCTCTAGCTCCACCGAGCACCACCACAAGTCTCCCTTGACCACCCCCTTCCTCCTCCCCTTGACCCGAAGCTCGTAGCCCTCCCTAGGCCACGCATGAAACCCACGGGTTTCCTCCCATCGCCGCCTTACACTGCCTCCCACGCCACCGCATCGCCACCAAGAGCCTCTTCCCTCATCGGAGACCTCCCCTAGCCACCCTCATACCCAGCCGAAGTCCCTAGCTCTCCCACGCTCTCTCACTTTCTCACGGGTGTTCCTCCACCTCACAGCTAGATTTGCCACCTCCAGCCACCGTGGCTCCACCACAACGCCACCACTAGCTCCACTGCACCTCCTTCAGTCCCTCCATGCCTAGCCATAGTCCCCAGCCGCCCTAACCTTCACACGCATCCTCACCATCTTGGATGCACTGTACACAGCTAGATCTGCCGTGTTCTACCCCTTACCGTCACCACAAGGCCACTATGAGCCATTTTGAGACCACACCTAGCTATCCAAACACCCAAACAGCCACCATACACGGTGGACAGCCATTGTACGTGGCTAACTGCCACTATACACAGCCTTAGCCGCCAACCACGGACTCCCAACCATGTCGGCCACCCTTGCATAGCCCAGATCTACCCATTAGAGTCCTAGATCCTGTCCTCAAGAGAGTCCCGTTGTAAGGTCACGGTAGTGACCGCTACCACTCAAGCTAGTGGCTTCCGACACCACTGGCCATGACGAATAGCGAGCAACACACAGATTATCCCGTCAATGGTATAACTTTCTTTCCCTTATCCTTGTTATTATATTAGTTGGTTGGTTGGATTGTAGAATGTATTGTTGATATTGTGGAGTTCGCTGTGTAGTGTGATGTGAAGTGTAGCTGTGTACGTGAAGTATTGGGCGTAATTGGGAAGTGTGGTTGTGAAGTATGTGGCGTAGTGATGGATTGGGAAGAGAGTACATGTAAAGTGTACTCTCGTGGCGTAGTGTGGGATAAGGAGAGTATATATGAAATATACCCTCTTGGCGTAGTGTGGAATGAGAAGAGTACACGTGGAGTGTACTCTTGTGTGGAGTAGAGTAATGTGAAGGGAGTACACGTGGAGTATACTCCATGTGGTGGAGTGATGCACCAGTAGTTGATGAGCGTAGAGCGTGATGAGTGGTGTCGGGAACTGTAGAACAGTGCCCCGAAGTAGCTGTGATGTGGCCTGTAGTCTGAGGTGACAGGTGTCACCGTGTAGTTGACTTATGGCTGGGAGTATGTGTGAAGTAACGGAATAGTGTAAGAGTGGCGTAGCAAAAGCATGACGGGGGAATGTCACAAAGTGATATGGTTAAACAAGAAGTCGTACTTATGATGAGTGAGGAGTTAGTGTAAGAGCGACGTAGCGAGATGTCAGGTAACGTGACAAGATTACGATGTAGCTTGGGAGTACTCTCAAGCTATATGACGTGATATAAGGGGTAGTTATGAATGGAGTCTTATCGTGTTAAATGTTGGGATGAGCTGTCAAGAGGAACGGGGTAGTATGAAGAGTCATGCTAACCGAGTTAAGAGAAGGTTGGTATCGAAGTATGGGCTTGTTTATACAAGCAGGTGATCAACGTGTTATATGTTGATCTTAGGTGATAAGGAGGTAGGGTACATGTGTATCTGGTGAGACATGTGTGCTGGATGGATTTATCATATGTAATTGGTAATCTGTCCTAAGCATAGGTACACGATGTTTGAGCCTTAGAGTTGGCTTAGAGTCGTGTGATATGCATGGATGAGAATGATTATGACGATGAGGAAGCGTAAGCTCGAATGTAAGAAATGACATATGTATTGTCTAGGTTGAGATGCATGACTTAATAGGTCTGAGTCACGCATCGGAACAAGGTTAATAAGAAGAATAAGATGAAGGTCTTAGCGTCTTAACCCTAAAGTGAATCATGGGGTTCACTCTAGTGGGAAAGCACTTTAATTAGAACGTCGAGTTTGGAAGAGGTAGTGACAGTAAGTGGATCCCCGAAGGTTTTAACATAGTAAAAGGCATGTAAGAGCCCAGGGATAGAAGGAGAGTGTTTCAAGTGAAGTGTAGTTCTATTTTTAAGTTTAGTTGCTTATGCACTAGATAGAGAATGACGCTAAGGTTATGTGTATGCATGTAGGTTGCCATCTGACACACATAAATGGACTGCATGATATGAAAGTAGCATGAGTTTAGGTAAGCATTATGTTCATACTCTTCTAGCGTTTTCTAAATGATATGAAATGAAAATGAAATGTTTTTCATTTACAATGCTTTAAGAAATGAAATGAAATGATATTTTATGAAAATCATGCAAAGTGTTTAAAGGTATATGTATGTTACGACCCTTCTTGGCAGCCTCTTTTTATGTAACCAAAGTATTAAATGTATACATGTGAATGGATGACTATACACAGTACGTATTGTATGTATTTTCATGAAATGAGATGTGAGGCTTATGCCTTATGCTTTAAGTGATGCTTTATATGATGTGAAGAATGTGTTTTAAAATTTCCCTATAAACCAATGCTTTATGGATACCATGAAAGATGATGTTTAAGCTCATGTTTTTAAATGACGTTTTTCCATAAATGGACTGATAAATGAAAATGACTGAATGAAAGAAAGGACTGAAATGAAAAGAATGTTTTAGTGTATGAAAATACGTAACAGCCATGACTGTATGAAAGGGTACCAAATGAATGGGCAAATTGCAATGCCAGGTAAGTAGTACTCGTAGTGCACCCAGTGTTGCCCCCTGACTGAAAGGGATTCCTAACCTGTAGCCACGGGAGGAATCCAGGTCCAAAGGAAAACCGCTAACCCCAACCCACAAGACGTAACTGTGTGTACCGGCCAAAGGAAAGTGATATGAGCATTTTAAGAAATGAAGGCACTGACAGGAGAAATGTTTTATGAAAAGAAATCCCGTTTTAAGAAAAACCCCACCTGGTGATATTTTAAAAATGAATTTATGTCTTATATACGTAAGGTACGTATGGAGTGATGAATGCATGAATGAAAACCTATGTTAGTATATTTTAACTGTATGAAGTAATGTTTACTGAGTATATGACTTATTTTAGTTTTTATGTATGCCCCTCCCCCCACAGGGACTAAATGAGCAGAACACATCAAGACAGATACGGCCCAAGGGGAAGAGCACGAAAGTCTAGGTATGAGAGTTTTAAATTTATGAGAGGCCTTTTTATTTTAAGGTTGATGTTTTCCGCTGTACACCTCTTTTATTCTCAAATCATATTTTATTTTATAACCAAGAGTCTTGCACCCTGGGCATGGAAGTAAAAATTTTAAAAGGATCAGTAACTCCCGTCTTCTTTTTAAAATCATTTTTCTAAAAAGTCCCACCACAAGAACGGGGCGTTATAAAAGCGAAGGCAAGCCTAGAAGGATGCCTGGTCCCGCTCGTGGAGGAATGCGGACCGACCTTTGGCCACATGAAAAACAAAACCTCCATCAGCAGAATCCTCACCAACGAAGTGGAAGACGCTAGCGAGGTAGGCCGGGAGAAAACCAAAGGTATGACTGGCACAGCCACCAGAATAACTACCACAACAATAGCCGCGTTCCAGGAGCTACTATCTATAGAGGATAAACAAGCCCAGTGTGACCGGATAGCGGAGTAGGCAGGGCACTGCGGACCCGTTTAGCCCTGTTCCCCTGGTCGACCACACAACAAGAAGAAAGAAAGGAAAAAGAAGCAAATGCAAAAACATAACAAGCAAAGATATGTGGATTAACCAGTATATCTCTATGTACAAGCCGCCAAATAGCAAAATGTGGACACATGTTTAATAAAAAAAAAGGTACATTCAAGCACATAAAATTCCTACGTTCCAGCGCTAGGAACGCCAGTCTCAGCAGCTAGGTGTGTAACCGATCCGATTTGGTTTGGTTTTGGACAAATTTGGGACCGAACCGGTATACACCAATTTCGCATTTTCAAGAACCGATTCTGCACTGGTTACCCCCTAAACCAGTACTTCCAGTTTTACCAGTTTCAGTCCGGTTCGGTCTTGTTTTAATATACTATATACTATATTATATAATATATATATATAATAGTATATTATAGTATATAATACTATAGTAATAATATATTGTAGTATATTATAATGTATATTATAATTTTATTATAGACTATAGTGATATATATTATAGATTATAGTGATATATTATAATATATAATGTAGTGATATATTCTAATATATTATAATATATAGTAATATAGTATTAGTATAACTATTAATACACACTATATAGTATTAGTATAATTATTAATACAAAAGACTATAGTGATATAAGATTTTAAAATTTAATATTATATTAATTAGTAATTTATCATATAATACAAAACTATTTTAGATATAATTATATGTTATATATACAAATTATATACAATATAAAAAATTATAATATATATATGAACCGGTCCGGTTCAGTCCGATCCAGTTTTAGAAAAAGAAAAATCGAAATCTGACCGATGGTTTTAAGAAAAATAAAATCGATACCGGACCGAACCAAACTCAGTACTGAACCAAACCCACCGGTTTAGTCCGGTCCGGTCTTATTTACCGGTTCACCGATTTTTTTTACACTCCTATCAACAGCAATAGAAGCGGGGTCACCCAACTCAACAGCCACAGGAACAAGGTTGGCCGGATCCACTAACACCGGCAATGGTACAAATGTGGTCGGCTTCTCCTTTCTCCCTAGATTGCGGTTGGATTTAAAGGATGTCTCACTGGTGGGGATATTGCGAAGCGCAGGTCGCTGAAAGTACTTGGTGAAAGACTTTGAACTCAGATCCGGATTCTGAAGAAGAAATGACCTCATCGATTTGCGGCCCTTATTAATCCCTTGTCCACATGCCTTATCACGAAGAGTCGAGAACCAACTTAGCTACTTGTGTAAGGAGATAGTGGCATCCTGGAGACTCGTGTACAGCTACTCTAACCGGTCAATCTCTTCCCGCAACTGCCTCTTCTCCACCTGCTCTCAGGAGAGGTTGGCCTGGAGACTTTGATTGAGCTGCTCCAATTGGGTCTTTTTCTTCTCCCACTTTTGCTTGTGCTTCCGAAAACAAAGGTCTGACTTTTTCAGCCTCTTGCGCTCGCCCGACAAGTCGAGCCTCATCTTCTCAAGTTCGGACTTCAAGTGTTCATTCTCTTCCTTGTCGCTTCAAGCGCGGTCCAAACTCTCCTGAACAGCTGCCTCTTGATCGTCCAGAATAAAGGTCGCGAGCTAAGAAGTGCCCTGATGATGCAAAAACAATATTAAGAAAATTGGAGGAAGTACAAAGAAAAAGACAAGGCGAGAAATGAGCAATCAAACTTCATGGAAGAAAGATGATAGGCACTCGACAACCCAGCCAATAGCTTCCTTTCGGCTCCCTTTCATAGCCAGTTGAGACAAGGAAGGAATGGCCTCCGCAAATTGAAAAATTCAGAGAGCTCCCCAGGAACCTCAAAAGGAATGGTCGAGTCCTCAGTTAAGCGCCCCGCGAGGGGGCCAATGGTAGCACCAAGAGGAGAATTGCCGCTTGCGAGAGGCTCTATGTGAGCAAGCACAGGTCGACAACTGGGATCCTCAGACCATCGTCATCCTGAAACGACGAATTTGCAATGGAGCACGTCGGGCTCCCGAGAACCTAAACAATTGGAGGAGGTTGACCTCTTATGCAACCTTTTGGATCCGCAATGTTTGGCCGGAGGAACCTTCCCCCCCCCCCCTCTCTCTCTCTCATCGGCTACCTCACAAGAGTGACTCCCAACGGCTGAACGAGATGAGGAAGGGGGAGAGATCCAAGAAGAAGAATGTTGCCCCTCCCGTGGAAGGGAAGACGTAAAAATACTCTCAAGGAGGTTGTCCATTTCAGCCTCAACCTTGAGCGCCTCACCAATCATCACGGGAAGGGGCACCGCGGGGGAACTGCCCGCCTGTCCACCCGTTACAACCAACGCAGAGGCCACCTCAATAATCAAATGGCTAGCTTCCAAAGTAGTCATTTCCTACATCAATAGGTCTTGAACCCCGAGAAGAGGTCTGTCCTCAGCAAGAACTTCCTCCCAACGAGATTTCTTCCCTCTATCCGGAGTAGGAAGGTCCGAGGAATGCTTCTGAAGCGAAGTGACTTGTGGCCACACAACCAACACCATATCACCAGAAGAAATGTGCCCCAAGGGAGGCAGAGAACTTTTTAGACTTTCTTTGGAAAGAAGGACCTCAGAATGAACACCGTTAGGGTGTTTCTGCACCCATTCTCGCACAATCACAAGGTGTGTCGATTCGTAAGGGGTGGCCATCAGATGCACGACCTTATCCTCTAGAACAGTTCCCCAATCTGTGCATATGGAAAACTCTCGGTGGCTCACTTGGCCCACCGGAAACTCCCAACCACG
>QEOT01001384.1:205898-227315 GCA_003123785.1 Pterocarya stenoptera
TTAGCCTGGTCCACTTCACAAGTACAAAAGGCCTAGAAGCTAAGGGTCCAACAAATGGCGAGAAGAAGGCCCATGCCAACATAGGAAAGATGGGACAACTTCACGTGAGCATGCCTCCAGCCACGCCGCATTAAATGACCTAATATGGGTCGAGATCTTGTCCCTGACAGGTTAATGCTGCAACATGCCACCCTTAGAGACCTTATCCTGACAAGGACTGTTGTATTAAATGTGACAACATGCCACCCAAAACATGGGGCAGACATCCCAAGCACAAAGGGAACAAGAGCTTGCCCTGAAAATGGGAGTCTAAAAGCTGGACACAAGCACAAAGAAGAGACAAGTTTAGTTCTTAGAATCCCTATTTCTCTCACTTTCAATCTCTCTTGAATAACATATTAATTTTGGCATCGGAGGTGTTCCAGGCACTCCTAGTCATCAAGTAGTTTTGATGGTTTGACAAGGAGGTGGGGGGGCTGTGAAATATGTCTTCAACAGAGGCTTACGTGTGTGGGTAGGTAACCGAGGCAATGAAAGATTTGGGCAAAGAAGAGGCAAATGGTATCAAGTGAGCAAATGTGTTAGACAAACAATGTGTTAGGTAAGCAATATGCTGGGCGAGGAAAGAGTAATGACCAAGGAACTTAGTTGTCTGAAGGCCCCATGCATGAAATATGTTATGTATAGTGTTTGCTATTGTTTAAGAATGCTTATGCCATTGCCTAAATATTATAGGGTTAAACCTTGGAGGGACGCACTGTTAGCATAATTTACACAATAATCAAGGTAAGTGACTATAACTTTATGGTAAATTGTAAAGTTTATTTTCTAAATGTATATGTATGTAGTAAAGGTTTACAAAGGAAGTTATATGCATGTATGTTGGCAGTCTCTTTTTTTTATGAATTCGATTTATGATGAAATATGTTATATGATTTTAGAATTGCATGACTAATGTATGATTGAATACTATATAGGACGACTCATTATTTTAAAGTACGAGAGGTAAGGTAAGGTTAGAGAATAGAAAATTAAATGAAAAGTATGATTGCATGTGCTTAATGAGGTAAATGAATGGGCATATGAGGATGAGGAAGGTGCCTATGAGGTTGGGATGGATGGCAATGTCGGATTGCATCACTAGTAGTGCACCTAGTGATGATCCATTCCTTCGGTTCTTATTTGCTAGCTACGGGAAGAACTATTGATTGCAAGGACATCTATCGGTAACACACGAGAGTTAATTGTAACGACTCGTTCCTTTGGGGCTTATAAAGTTAGAGAAACCAAATACTACTAACTTAACATACGAATATTTCATTAACCAAAGCTCTCAAAATGACATTGTTGGAAAGCACTTAATAAGACAATAAATTGTTTAGTACTACAATTTTTATTGAAAACAAGTAATGGAATAAAAATTTCTTGTTTGGTGCCTTGAGCCTCAGCGTCATTATTATTTTTCAGAAAAGCATCCCCGCCCGCAGCATCCTTGTAATCTTCTATATTTAGAATGGAAAAGCGATAAAACAACTAAAATGAATGGAATACCCAAAACGCTAGAGAGAACTCTGATGCAGCACCATGCAGCAACGGAGGAGGTGCAACGAGATGGAGATACGATGGGTAGCTGGAGCTGTGACCTTCAACAAGTGAAAAAGTCTAGAACATTTCGTGGCTTTTCAGCTAAAAGAAGAGCAAGTACATAGAGGTTCGAGAGGAAGCATGAGGTGTCAACACGTTGATCTCTTTACTCTTAGGTGTCAACACAATGCACTAGTGGGGTGCACATATATTGATATGGCGTGGACATGTTCTCCAAGTGCCTCATTCCTTTCCTCGTGCCCAAGTGCTAGCCACGTGGGTACCTTATTGTCCACATCATCTATTTTTTTTTTTTTTTCAAAACTACGCGATGTATTTAAGTCCAATTTGTTTTCTATTTTTTTATCTCTCAACTTTCCTTCACCATTTTATTTACCACCTACCCAATTTTCGTTATTTTAGATATTTAAAATATTTTAAAATTTTATAAATAATAATAAAATAATTTGTAAATAGTAATAAAATAATTTAAATTAAAATATTTTATTAAATTTTTTAAAAAAATGAGAAAAAATTAAATAAAAATATAATAAAATTATAAAATTACTTGAATTTAATTATTTGAATATAATTTTTATTTTGAAATTTGAAAAAATATGTATTGTTTTTTTATATTTTATTTGAAAATTTGAGAAATTTGTATTAGGTTTTAATTTTGGATAACGATTAAATGAAAAAAATTGAAAGATTTGAAATTAAAAAGTGTTTTATATTTGAGTGATATTTTAAAAAATAATTATAAAAGTTTTTGAGAATATCTGAAATTAATATCTTATTACCCAAACATGTCCTTAGTGTTACCTCGGCTATTACATCACATTCTTTTTTATTTGTCGTAAAGAAATTGAAGAGACGATCTATGTAGTGAAAAAGCATTCAAAATGTGAGATTTGTTCTTTCCTTTACCATTTAATTTGGTTTACAGATTTGTGCGAAGTTTAAGCTTTTGGTCATGTTAGTTTAGGCATGCCTATAATTTACGAGAGAAATACTTTATCTATAAGGAAAATGATATGGTCCCGAGAATTTGTTCCGACAATGAGTCTCGATAGTTTTTTTTTTTTTGTTATTTAACAATTAAGGAAATATTTTTTTTTAATGTTACTTAATGTTTAAGGGAATAAAAAATGTATGAAAAAAAAACCAAATGGCCTTGTTAGTGAGTTTTCCCATGCTACACTCTTGACGGTGCAGCACGATTCTAATTATAAAGGGATCTCATAAAAATAAAATCATAAATTAATGTGATTTGATAGTTAGATTATAAATTTTTTTATAAAGTAAATTAATTTTTATGAGATTTTTTATTTTTTTGGGTAAATGTAACATTCTTCAATTTATAAATATAATTGATATAAATTGTTATGTGGTTATCACGAGGGAGGGAATGTGTTTAAACAAGCGGGGTGATTTTATTTTTAACGGAAATAGATTTCATAAAACGAAACCAGCTGAACAAACAAATGTGCGAACGTGTAAGTTAGTAACCTAAACTGAACCTTGTAAGACTTCAAATAATGCAAAAAAAATCATATTTAGACGCTGGTTCGGATAGTTAGATTATATAGATGAGATTGTTTTAAATAAATTGAATAAAATATTATTATAATATTATTTTTTAATATTATTATTATTTTAAAATTAAAAAAAATTAAAATATTTGTTATATTTTATATAAAAATTTAAAAAAATTATAAACGAGTCTACTAGATTTATTCTGTATCTGAGCCGGCCTTTATAATCACAGGGACAACAGTCGAATAAAATGAAAAATGCTAGTTAAGGTATTCCTAACGTGTGCTTACTGCTTAGGAACAAATCTCTGGAGAGCCGGAGACCAAAAAAATAGTTAACGGTACGTACAAGTGAAGAATTGTTAGCTCAGATTATAATCTGTGCAAGATAAGAACCCTAGTGGTACTTTGTTATGTTGGCGACAAACCAATGCAGGCAACCAGATCGCATTGCCCGTGTTTTAGTTGGTAAACTGTTCACCTCCAACCCAACGAAAAGCAAAAGCCGGCGTCCCACTTTATTTTTGTATTGCATTTGTCCCACAAATCTCTCTCTCTAATGGCGACTTCCTTGATTCGTTGTTAAAATCAAATTTGCACAGGCAAAGGAGTTTCAAACCGGAATTCCGCTTCTCTAATAAATATTTCACGGCAAATCTTTACTAATTCTTATTATGCATTAGCAAGTCATTGTAATCTGTCGATGGCCACGATGCGGACGGAGCCTTCGTCTTCTTCGGCTCCACAGTTCGAGATTAAGGTTCAATCGCGGAGCAGGGACAACGCGGTCTACCCGGCCTCATCGACTACGTCGTCGTCGAGGCTGGCCCCCGTGACAGAATCGTTTTGCGGCGGGGAGTTCAGGCCGTTCAAGAGGTGGGCACCATGGCTGGTGCCGGCCTTCGTGGTGGCCAACATTGTCCTCTTCGTGGCCACCATGTACGTCAACAATTGCCCAAAGAACTCCACCTCCTGCGTCGCCAGGTTCTTGGGCAGATTCTCCTTCCAGACCATCAAGGAGAATCCCCTTCTGGGGCCTTCTTCCTCCACGTGTGTCTGTCTGCCTCTCTCTCTCTCTCTCCCAAAATATATGCACGTTACTATTGGTCTAGAAATCAATGTTGTTTAATTTATCATTTGTTGCTTCTAGTTGTAATTTTTGTTGGTGCGGAGATTCTTTTTTCTCCGTTTTTTGCAATTTTTTTGTTTATTTGTTAGTTGGCCGAAACAACGAGGCTGATGGAACTGGAATAATAGAATGTATTTTTTTAAGGAAAGGATAACAGAATGTGTTTTGACTTTGAAGTTAGCTGCCCTGACATCTGCTTTGTTGTTTATTTTTTCTAATGTTTTGTAACGCAGGTAGTATAGTCTGTAATTAAATTTGGACCACTACTTGGCTCACTTGTTGATATGGTGTAATTTTATCAATTATTTGATTGCATAGTGAGTGCGTGACCTGTTATTATTGATCCTTTGGATGCCACACAAAATTGGAAATCCAAATTTATTTTTTCTTTGGTTTTAAGTTGATCCTTTTGACGATTTCATTCTTCCATATACTCCGCATGATTTCACTCACTCTGTCAGACAACGAATAGATATCCTAAGATGGTCTTAGTATTAATTAAAAGCCATCCCTGAACTGCTTTGGTTTTAATATCCTGTTTACTTATGTTTTGGTTTGCTTATTTTTTATAAACCTAGACAATTTTTGTAGCATATCATAGTTTTATTTAAGAAAACTAACTAAAGCGGTTTGGTGGGATCATGCTGTCAATGTACGTTACGAGATAGAGTTTTAGTTTCTATTGTGAAATGGGTTATCATCTTTCTAATATATATATATATATATATAATTATGTTCAGTTTGGAGAAGATGGGTGCTCTAGAAGTTGAACAAGTAGTCCATGGACACCAGGCATGGCGTCTGATCACTTGTATATGGCTACATGCTGGAGTTCTCCATATACTCGCCAATATGTTGAGTCTTGTATTCATTGGAATTCGGCTTGAACAAGAATTTGGGTTTGGTACGCATCCATGCTCTTCTTCAAATTTACTGTAATGTGTATATATTGTAGATATCAGAAACTATATTACAGATATGTTTTGTTAAAGGTCTTGAATGCTAATTCCTGTCTGATCAATGATTTATTTCTCTTGCAGTCTTGTTATTATGTGAATTTGGAGTTAAAACTTCAACATTGGCAGCTTAACATCAACCTTTTGTTTTTGTTAAGTAGAAGTCAATGTTAAGTTGCCGATGTTGAAGTTGTGATATTGCTGATATTGATTCTGATATATGCGGAAATATAATTCTATAAAACCTTAATTCCTTGTTTGATACCACAAAAGAATTAGATCAAAAAATCTTGCAAAGTTGTTAACTTTCACAGAGGTTGGGTTATGGAACAAAAAAGAACTCTGTTAACACCCTCTTCCCATATGGTTTGGAATGCAACATCATACCTAAATAGCACTAGGTATAAGAGATCCACTAAATTATAACACCTCAAACTTAACTGAAAATCTTATTAATCAGAACATTATGAATCAAATCTTTTATTTTTTTATTTTTTTTATAGGTAATCAAGAAGTTTTATTCATTAAAAGTAGGCAAAGCCCAAGTACATAGGGGATACATGAGAAATGCCTAGCTGGAGTTTACAACCGAAAGTAAAAGATCATGGACATTTAGCCTATTACAAACAATGGCCCCTGCCGATAAGAACAATGATTTAAAAAAGAAAACTTTAAGCTCCTCCATTGTTCTCTCTTGATCTACGAAGCTTCTATTGCCGCCACTTGTGAATTACCTCGGAGGCCTCTCAAGCTTGCTAGGAAATCCTCCAATCGAAGAGGCATGACCCATGATAAGCCAATTCCTGTAAAAAAAGCATCCCACCTGGTCCTGGCCACCTCGCAATGTAAAAGCAGATGATCTATTGATTCACCATTCTGCTTACACATGCAACACTAGCCCAACACCATTACCCGACGTTTCCTTATATTATCTGTGGTGAGAATTTTGTCCCATGATGTTGTCCATATGAAAAATGCCGCCTTTGAGGGAGCTTCGTCTGCCATATAGTCTTCCATGGGAACATGGTCTTTCCAGGGTTTGTTAGAACTTGGTAAAGCGATCTAACAGTGAATCTACCTTTCTTGGAGGGGCTCTAGTTTAACTTGTCTATGGTACCCTTGGTCATGCATACAGAATACAATGCCTCATAGAACTTTGAGATAGCCTCCAACTCCCAATCTGGGGCTGCCTAATGAAATCTACATTCCATTAAGGGGAGCCACTAGAAAAGACCAAGAGATCAGCTACCACTGCATCCTTTGCTGTTGCGAGCTAAAAAATGGCAGGGAATGTGTCTTGGAGGCTTCGTTGACCGCACCATTTGTTATACCAAAATCTAACACGAGAGTCGTCGCCTACCACAATATGTTCATTTCTTTAGAAGATCTCCTAATGTCTCCTTATGTAATTCCACAAACCCACTACAATTTTGCCATTTCTCCCCAAAGCCACATCTTGCAAGTAAATAAGGTAAGAACTTCTAGTTGACATGATCATAGACTTTCTCCATGTCTAGTTTGCAAAGTAACCCAAGTTCTCTAGATTTGAGTCGCCCATCCAAAACTTCATTTGCAATTAAGACCGAATCTAGGATTTGTCGACCTTTGACAAATGCGTTTTGCAGCTTTGAAATTAACTCTTCCATTACTGTACTCAATTTCTTTGCTAACGCTTTAGAAAAAATCTTGTAAACCCCACTCACAAGGCTGATGGGATGGTAATCTCTCACATCCATGGACCCCACCTTTTTGCGAATGAATGCTAAAAACGTAGCATTAACGGTATGTTTGGGTAGTGAGGTGATCTTAGATGATCTATGAATAGTAGTAAAAAAGTGATGAAAAAGTAACGATAAAATGTTGAATAGTAGTGAAGTAAAAAGTAGTGAAAAGTAGGTGAAAAATAATGATAAAATCACTCTACTACCCAAACACAACCTAATAAGACTTTTCTCAAACCAAACCAAAAAGTAGCATTAAGACTTTAAACTAAACCAATACTCAATGAAGTCATGACATCATAAATCAAGCCTAAACATAAGTATTGAACACTTGTTATACTGGGCTGTGTTCTGGTCTCCATCACTGGTTTTGGCCTGTGGACCCATCATCATCTGGGACATTTTAAAACATCGCACAGTATAAAGAGTTTTTTATCTGGTTTTTACCTTTGAAAGCATCATTGCATACATTCATTTGAGCATTTGCACTGTAACAACCTGTTCCTGTTAAGGATTGAATGCTAAATGCTCTTCATATCATAACATCGAGATTCAAAATTCTTGAAACCAGACACTGAAGCAATCTTGAATAAGAAACCTAACCAATGCACCAAATTGTTACGACCCATAAAACTTAAATAATATATTGTCTTTAATGAAAAGTATCAAATTAACACAATGTCTAATCTGTTCATAGCACTTATTAAAATGCATCCCCTAATTATTGGCTTTGACTCTAGCCTCCTTGGCCAGTGGGGTTGTTCTCAATATCATTCGGGACATTTAATTCAAAAGTAAAAATGAGTAGAATGCTCAGTAAATATATAACTCATACAGTAAATAAATTATGAAAACTTTATCTTTGATTAACATTAAAAAGATTAGGATATAAAAATTGCACCCATTATAAACATCACTTTCCATTTTATCCATTAAGTGGACAATGCTCATTAATGCCCAGTGTTAGGGTTGCAATCACAAGGATTTCAAAACTCCATCTTGCAGTACAAGTGCAGTCATATTCGAGATATGGACATCGCTCGATAGATAAGAGTGCACTCGTGTTGGCCAATATCCGTGGACCATGCATTGATGATTGCCTCTGCCTCTAAGCTCTAGTGCCATCGCACATCATGATACGGCCACAATATTAAAAATATATCATGCAATCAGACAACATTTTTTCCTTTCATTCGTCCATTTCTCCTGAGGTTTTATAACATATTGTATTTGTATTACATATGGTAGAATTATGCAAAATTAAACATTTATAAAACTTGCAATTCATGGCATATAACATAAGATACAAAAAGGGTTGGGTGTCTTCTTTGGTGGCTTGTGAAGAAGGTTGGCTGTGAGCTTTAAGATAAAGAGGCAGTGTGAGTTTAATTGGCTACCCTGTCTTCTGTGTGGTCTGAGAGAAAGAGAGAGCTTTGGTGGTTACTGAGATGAATGTAACTGAGAACAAAGAGTAGGAGAGGGCCAGTGAGAGGGATACGTTGACTGTTGGTTTATGTGGGAGATGGAGTGAAAGGTTCGGGCGTTCGTTATTTTTACGGAGGAGAAGTGGTAGCCGTTGGAAGAGAAGAATTTGAGCGGGTGAGGTCTGTAGAAATTTTAGTCAGGGTGGAAGACTGCACTCCAAGTGAAGTCCTAGGGGTTGAGTGATATTCAAATACCAGAGGAGTTTTCTTTTCATGATTTTTAGTGGGCCGGGTTGATAGAAAGAGGCTTCCATAAATTTCATGGGTCAGGTCTTTCCACAGCCAATATATCAACACACTTGTAAAATCGTGGGCCTCTGGGCTAAAATAAAAATCCTTTCCCCAACCTTTAAAATTAGGCCCGGGTGTTACACAGAGCCACTTAGTCTGGACAGTGTGATACAGGAGCACTGCATGAAATGGCCTTAAAGAGGACAGTAGAATATAGAATAGGGGGCATTATGGCTGCTAAGTCCCGCGTTGGCTACTTATTAGGTATAACTGAATCTTGTTAATGATTTCAGGGAAATTTCAAATTGACAAGTATTTTTGGGGTTATAGGGTAGATGTGGCTACAGCTACCCTAGATGGTTACAGAGAGGAACAGGCTTACAGGAACTCAGGGTTTCAAAACTTGCCTGCAAACTAGTGATTATAAAAGAAAACTTAGGTAACAGCCAACCCTAGTCTTTTTCTAAGAAATGTTGCCAGTTTTGGGACTTCTTTGAAGCTTCCTTTTCCTGGTTCCAATTAAGGAAAGTTAGGAGGTTTATTGGACATTACGGCAGCTTGGTTTCTGGTTTTCTAGTCAGACTCAAATTAGTAAGTTCCTCCTATTTCTACACAAGGCTTACTAGTAACTAATCTGGCAAGTTCTTTGGTCTTCATTCATGCCTTCCATATCAAATCAGCACCTAACATCAACACTTTAAAACAGTCAATAGCAGCTTGAAATAAAAAATAAAATAAAATAAGAATCTGAAATTACTTAAACTAGAAAAATAGGATGCTTAATTCTAGACCTATGTACTCACGTATGACAGTACATCGGACCTTGTAGAGGACAATGAACAATTATATTTAAATTTATGTTTAATAAAACATATGGCCGAGAAATAATCAAACCAATCAGAACCCTCATTATTAACAGCAAGCCAGTTGCAATGTTGTACACTGAAGGCTGGAGGTAATCTCCAGTCAGATTCAGAAACATTTGCACAGAGTGAAATGAATTAACTCTAATCCTAGAGGAGTGACAATATCTTACAGTTTATTATAACTGATATAATACATTTCCATGGACCTTTGATAGGTTTCTAGTACCACAGTTATTCCAGACAACAATAAGAGAGTAAGAGGTGAGCCAGACTTGGGCATTTAAGAAAGTTTGATCCAAGGTGGAGTTTATTTTCTCACTTTACAAACATTTTGGTGGACTCATGCAGTTGAAACCTTGTTGAAGCAGGCACACATCTGTTGTACAATTTATTCCACCACTGATGAATGAACTTTTTTTTCAAAGATTCCACTGATATATTGTCGAATAAATCAAAATATTCCAACAGAACCTTTTCTTTCTTTTTTTTACGTGAAAATTAGTAGAGAACATGTAGGAGTCTCTCGACTTAAACCCCTAGGGGTTGGCTCAAGCGATAAAGGTCCTGGGTTTGGAGGCATGCTCCTCCAAAGTCTAAGGTTAAAATCTCCTTGAGTGCAAACAATCTCTAAGGGGCATTGGTCTGGGGGAAACTCCTTACTGAGGGTTTGTGCACCCTCAGGATTAGTCAGGACGCTATTCCTGGACGCCCGGTGCCAATAAAAAAAGGAGTCTCTTGACTTAAATGTGGAACTGCTTTAATCAGTTAATGAGATTATTTGCCTTTGTGGTTTGAAATCTAATTTGTTTCTAGATTTGTCCTACAGTTCGAATTGGGCTGCTTTATGTCATATCTGGTTTTGGAGGGAGTTTGTTGTCAGCTCTTTTTATCCAATCGCAAATCTCTGTTGGTGCCTCTGGTGCACTTTTTGGTTTACTAGGAGGCATGCTTTCAGAGCTCATTACAAATTGGACAATATATGCAAATAAGGTAAATAAAGTTCTCTGATTCTGACAGAGCATCTTAATAAATTTCAAATTTCTTGGAGCTAGTATATGGGTGGACCAATCATCACACAGTTTTAGTTTCATATGTGCAGTTAGCAGCGTTGTTGACTCTTATATTCATCATCCTAGTAAATTTAGCTGTTGGAATCCTACCACACGTGGACAATTTTGCACATATTGGAGGATTTCTTTCTGGCTTTCTTCTTGGATTTGTGTTTCTGATTCGTCCCCAGTTTGGATGGGTTAGCCAGAGAAATGTACCACCTGGACATATCGCAACTCCTGTTAAATCTAAACACAAGATGTATCAGTATGTACTGTGGGTTCTCTCTTTGACACTATTGATTTCTGGGTATGTGCCAGAAAAACCCCATTATTAATATATTGATTTTACATTTCTTATGTTATTGTTTGCACACTACATTTTTTCTTAAGTATGTTCATAAAATGAGATCAAAGGTAAATAAGCTGGCTACATGGGAAGTTAATATTCTTCGCTGGTTGACATTATCGAAACCATTTTTTTATAAAAATCTTCAATCATCAGCAGACTGCCTTTGATCTGCATTCAAGCTAATTGTCAGATTCAGATTGCCTTACTTGATTGGGTGAAAGATGGCAATATGAATCACCACTCCATATATGTAATGAGCCAAATGTTTTGGTATTTTGACAGATCTACTGTTGGGTTGATTATGCTCTTCCGAGGTGTTAATCTGAATTATTACTGCTCCTGGTGTCATTATTTGAGCTGTGTCCCTACCACAAAATGGAGCTGCGACGCAGGGCAAGTGTATTGTCAGGTAACTGATGCTGCTAGTCTTCCATTTTAATCTATGTGTGTTGTTCATGCCGGAGTGACACTCCGAAAATAAGTCCCCCTACACATTTCTAGAAAAAAACTGGGTGCTAATTATATGATCGGCTACCACGATAATTGAGAATAAAAGAGTAGTATCAAAACAGCTTTTTCAACTCCATATAGATGTAATCATTCTATTTCTCCATCCCTGCTATGGAATGTGGAAGATACTGCCTCTCCGAAAAGAAAAGAAAAATAAGAAGTGGAAACTAAAAGATTTTTATTCTTTTATATACAGTAGACTAAATATTGAAAGTGATGCATATAACTAGTTTCCTAAAAGTACCAATCTTCTTGGCTTTGATATTATAGGTAGGGAGAAATTAGCAAATGAGTCAGCCTAATATAATTGAATATGATACATTTCATTAGATTACTGACTGCTTTTCTGTGACTGACATTCATTGATTTCGTGATTGATATCAACACAATGTTCTCGCAGTCGACCCAAATTGGGAACCAGCTTAACTTGACATGTCTAAGCACTGGAAAAAGCAACATGTATATTATAGATAACACTTCCCGGGTTCGGCAGCTATGTGCTCAGCTTTGCAGTTGATGATAGAAGCTTGAGCCCATTCTCTTTAATATCTCGATTTACATTTATCGACCATGAATCTGTAGATACCAGATAACATTATTTTGCATGAGAAAATGTTCATCGCATTTTGGCAATTCATTGTTCTGCCCCTATGTGAAATGGTTGCTCTTTTTTCCACCTTTTAAAGGCTCAAATGGAGTTGTTTGGATACAGAAAAAAGTGCATTGGTGGCAAGCACATTAATATTAAAAAACCTATTTACAAATTGTGCAATTACTACATAATTGTTTTGAAAAAAGTGAATAAAACATGAGATCAACATGAAAAAAATAAATTTTTTAGTAGTGGATTACACTCTTTTTCTAAACAATTACGTGGTGTTTATGTACTTTACCGCGTAAGAGCTTCAACAAAGAATAATAATAAGAAGATACACGTGGAAGTAAAGAATCACAACACCAGAACCTGCAACCTGCACTAAGCAAACCTCAATCTCAAAAAAGGTGAACAGCATTTATCAAGGTGCAACAAATTTTTAAGGCCCAGTTTGGGTTGCGAGAAGTATTGTGAATAGTTGTGAGTAGAAATTGAAGTGGGTTTGTGGGTTCTATTGAGAGTATTTTGAGTTGTTTGGAGGTATGAAGTATGTCGAATTGTTGACTTTTGGATAGATAATTGAAAAAGATGTGAGTTTCATCAATGATTGATTTTTTTTTAATGATGATGAAATGACAATTTTTTTATATATATAATAGTGATTTTATTTTTTTTTTCTTTCCCCACTTTCTCTCTCTCTCTCTCTCTCTCTCTCTCTCCTCTGGCCTGATTTTCCCCCATGCCCGATTCTCCTTCAGCCTAGCCCGGCACTGCCCAGCCTCACCGCCACCATCAGCAACTCCCCCTTATGCCGGCGACTCACCCAGCCACCACCAATCTCCCCCACACGCAGCTCTCTCTCTCTCCCCTGCGGTAACCCAACCGAAATGGGTTTCACCCATATGGGTCCCACTTGCGTCGCCGTACACGGCCACCCAGCCTCACTGCCACCACCGACGACTCCCCTTCACTCCATCGACCAAGCTAGCCACCACCGATCTCCCCCACGCGTAGCTCTCTCTCCCCTATGGTAACCCAATCGAAATGGGTGATTTCTCTTCACTTGCGTCGCCGTACACGGCCACCCAGGCCACCATACCTCCACCACCTGACACCAGCGACCACCTCTCGCAAACCCAGCCACCACAAACCTCCCTCTCTCTCTCTGTCGCACACTAGCACGCTCATTTGATCTCGGCCAAAATGGGTGAAACACAATGTTGAGAGTGCAAACAATACAGAGAGAGGAATGTCAAGATATGTTTGAAAATACTTTAAAATGTTATTTGGATGGACAGTTACTCCCAACCGTACAAGGATATCTCAAAGTAGTTGAGATATCTTCAATGCCCAAACCTGGCCTTAGGTCTTCTAGGAATAAGACTATGAGCACGAAGATCCATACAAGAATTGCGGGCTCCTTCTTTAGCAAAAAAATAAGCCACCATATTGCATTCTCAAAAAACATGACAAATGCAACAATTAGAGATCGAATAAGCTCAATTACATTTTCCCAAAAATCCCATAAGTACCAGTGGGAACATTCATCACGATGAATCCATGAAAACACCATCATAGAATCTGTCTCAACTATTATATCCAATAATCCCAAATCTTTATGCATGCATGCATAAAGCATGAATATGCATGCATACGTGACTTGACAAATAACATGATATGTGCTAACATGACTTGAATTGACATGAAAAAAACTGAACTAACATGATATAATGATGATATAAAGCTGAATGTGAAATTGAACATGAATTGAACTTTAACTAAACGTGAACTAAACTGAGACTGAACATGAACTGAACTGAAACTGAACATGAACTTGGAATCTTGTTCAATAATTAAATATGATTAATAAAAGTCAACATATGATGCTATACGGTTCCCCTTGAGCCGTGTGTCCCTACCGATACCTCATCACAACACAGGTATCTACACCAGTTATGACTGTATTAACATACATATCAGTTCACCAGTATCTCCACTTGCTATGAAAAACGTAATGTACATATCCCGTGATAAGTATTTGCACCAGCACAAGCACGTATAACAAGAAATTGAAAGTGTGGGAGGCACCATCGGCGTTAGTGTCTGACTTTGCTTTGGTGACCAGTTAATTAGGCCATATTCGAAGCCTATTGATCTTTACCTTGTTAACCTAGGAAATTTTGCGGTAGTTTAGACTCCAACGTGAACAAAAAAATTTCACTAGGATATTACCTCTTCCTAGCACTTAGGGTCGTGATAAATATAAACAGATTTGACTAGATGTGAAAAAGTTGTTTTCGAGATACACTTTATACTCGAGACATGACGTAACATGAAATGAAATGATAGATGACCTGACGTAACGTAACGTGACATATACGTGAGATTAATGACATGACATAACGTGAAATAGACAAACATTTAGTGACATGGCATAACGTGTAACAGATAAATATTTTGTAACATGATAAAGTCTATAATAGATAAACATTTTGTAACATGATAAAATGTGTAGCAGATAAACATTTTGTGACAGAATAAAAAGTATAACAGATAAGCATTTCATGATATAATAAAATGTGTAATAGATAAACATGTGGTGACAGAATAAAATGTATAACATATAAACATGTAGTGAAATGGCATAATAATCCGACAGTTAGAAGCTAACTTATACTGAACGTAGTGTGACGAATTAAAATTTGCGAAATATGAGAAATTGTGAGGGATTTCTAAACATCAAAGAATTCTCACCAACAGTTTAGAAATATAAAAAATTAACTTAGAGTAAAATTATCATTTTACCCCTCTACATGTGAGAAAATATTTATTTTATCCATAACTTGAGGATTTCACATCCTAACTCCAAAACTTATCAAAATTTACATTTCTCATGAAAATTTTGTCATAAATCCAAATATCTAATTAGAAAAAATTAAAACACATCACAACTAGGTCAAACATGCATGGGCCGAAACATGCATAGGCCAAAACTCTTAATTCTTGTTGCAATTCTATCAAAACTAATTTCTCATGCTTAAATAGAAATATTGAAAGATACAAAATCATATCCTATGCTCAAATAATATACTAAAACAATCAACAAAACTCACATCATAAAAACCACAAATTTCTTCAACAAAAAACTTCAAGTTTTTAACCTTAAACACAACCCTTGATGTTCAAGGTTTTATTTCTTTTTAAAACAGCTCCATGAACTTCAAAAGTTCAATAACATACTCTCCATGAATTCATAACATATTCTTAAGAACCATCATGCTTTGATTCATCAAGTCAAAACCACCAAAGTCTCAAAATCCAACTCAAAACATTCGGCCATCACACTTTCACCAAAACTAAAAACTATGTGGTTTAGTTTTGACCAAACCATTAGATATGAAACATTTCATGAAATAAACCACATATAAATAACATTGTATGGTTAATAATCAAGTCCTAGAATAGATTCAAGCATCAAACCTCAAATCACATGGTAAAATCTACATCAAAACATAGATCTACACGAAAACCTCAAATACAAGACATATCCGAATATTTCCGTGCATAAAAATTCATATATTTAAAACGAGCACCATAAATACTCAAACTAACATCCTAACATGTAAATCAAAGTAATAGGAATATCATATGTAAATATTAAAGCCATTGGAGCATGCTTTCACAACAAAAGATTCAAGCTTATTGAAAACAGAATTTGTTTTCAACCTCCCAGTTTTCAACTTTATAGATTTTTGCAAAACTCTTATAAAAAAACTTATAACATGCAACGAATCTTCATCAATATTGTATGTTAGCATAAAAATATTAGACCAAGATCTTTTTAAGAACACCATAAAAAATAAAAATCAAAAATCAAAGAATCACACATTGTCTAGTTTATCGCCCAGAATGACCTCTTTATGCTTAAAAAAGATTTTCACCCATCAAATGTGACGCCCCCAGTCCCTGTTTGGAATTGGACAGTGACTGAAGTATCGGTACATGTAACTCAAGACTACATACCCTTTGTACATGACAAATAAGATACAATGCACTTATAAATCTAGCAATATGCAGTAATTCACAATAAAAAAATTCTTTTAACTAAAAGGGCTGGTGGTAATGTAATAATCATGGTACCAAATGTAAGCATCTCAAAAGTTTAAATTTCATTCAAGTACTCCCAAAATAGATAATTGTTTCAAAAGACTCTCAAAACAAGGGACCATCAAAAAATGATTTCACAAAAGCAAAACCTTAAGTCATTTTCTTTTCCACTACTATTTTCAAGGTCCATTTTTCTCCAAAAGTACGTCTTTACTCCAGCTTCTTTCTTTTCTCCAAAAACTGGTCATTATCTCGATTCTTTAGTGTCTTCAGTTTGTCAATGAGTTGCAATGCCTCGGTAATGAGTTGGTCGGTGTTCTCTACCTTATCCAACAAAGAGAGCTTCGTCGAGCTCTCATTGGTCTTGGGCACCTCCTTGATAGTCGGGGATACCGTCTTCTTGCATTTCGTCATAGTTGTTTAAACCTATAACAACTTCTACCATTCCAAGTGGGAAATGGTAATAGAAACTACCACAATGAGATTTCGAGAAATCTCAGGAAGTAAACAGTCAACATACAGCAGATATCACAAGAATATAAAAGTAAATCACAAATGAATGCATGGACATGTACTTTGACGTAAAACTTTGACGTAAAACTTTGACATATGTAACATAGACTTTTTCATAAAACGTCTTTTCATCTTTTTTAACTCTTAACACAAGTTCATATAATTTGAGTACGGGTCCTTATTCTTGTCATAACATGTCATTCCATTCTTATCAATTCATAACATATCATATTGTGATCATATCACATTCTTTCGTATCATTTCATGTCATATCATAATATATCATGGCATATCATATTGTATCATAACATGGAGCTCAAATGCCTTAATCATTAAATAATTCACATGGTTGGATACTTCACGATTCCCCTAAGCACCATGTGCTTCCCACTATTACCGCATCAATCAACGATCCACTTGATCGAGGTGACTACGTCATAATATAAACATATTCTTTTATGGCAATTTGCTTATTTTGCCTTCACCGCATGACACTCAATAGCTTTAGGTGCAATCTTGCTCCAGTGTCCTTTCCATAAAGAACCATTCGAGACTTGTCGACTGTACTTCATCGATCTAGGGGTCTCCACTCGACTTTAAACACTCCAGAGTGGACAGAGAGTTCCATTATGGCAATTTCCCATCTTAACATTTGGGATCATGATAAAACATACTTTCACCTTTTCTTTTTTAAAACATGGACTCAAATGCATGAGACATGGACACATGATGCTATACAACATACTCATGCAACATGTAAAAACTGGAACATATAGCCCAATTAGCAACATGCATCTCACAATATGGCTTGAAAATATTAGAACATGCAATCATATGATGAATACGCGTAAGCATAGTCGAATCATACTTGCCAAAACACAAAATAGATTTTTATACCCTTAATATAGCCTTGGCTGATTCATACAAGTCCTCCAAACATTGACTTTCATCATCACAACACATATACTCATACTTCTACACATTCATATATCAAAACAAGCATGCATAGAAGATATACATGTCAAAATCGAAACCTCAACATGGCCTTTCAAAATATACGCCTATTCGAAATATGGCGTCTCATCCTTTCATCAAAACTGAGCATATATATATCAAGATAATAAGATTCAAGTAATGATAAACAAACAAGAGTTCACAAAATATATGTAAGTGTTATCAAAAGTAAGTTGGAAGTTTACTTACAGAAATCCAACGTATAAAATAGCAAAATCTGAAAAACATATTAAGACATAATAGAATATGACTAGAGAAACCTCGTGTTTATGTGCTTAAAATAAGAAGAATATTTCGGATTCCTTCTTTCCTTGAAGAAAAACCCTAGTTTCTAAAGTGAAAGTGTGTGTTCATGTGAAAGAAACCTTAAACCGAAACATGTGTTTGTGTGTTCTTTCTCGTTGGCCATGTATGGTGTAGTAAGAAAAGTGAAATAATCCTTACCTCCGTGTGCTCTTTCTCTAGTCGAGAAGTTGAGGGATAAATCTTAGTGGTTTTTGAAATAGTGAAGAGAATGGTGGTGTTTAGTTGGTGAAAAAATGTGAGAAAGTGTGAGAACTAGAGAGAAAAGTAGTGGTGGCCAAAATCCTTAGAAGGAAAGTTGAGAACATGAACAAAAATGCCTCCATGATTTTCAACTATGCTCTTACACAGAACGTTCCCTCCTTCTTGAAAAATCCAAGAGCCATTGCATGCTTGACACTTGTCAAGGGACTTTTCCCTTTCCCTCATGATAGGATTGCATTGAAAACCAAAGGTTGTCTTCTTACAAGTGGCGTGTGGCCTCCCAACCGAAACCCTCTCTTCCCTTTTTGCCCTTCTTCATTTGTCTAGGTACAATGCACTTGGGGGCTTAAAGGTCAAAACACAAAAACCTAATCTTTCTTGAAACTCTACTAATATGCATGATTGCCATGTGGCAAGTGGAGTTGTGTCCCTTGTGTTTTCCGAAACTCTAAATTTTCCTAAGTGATCTTTGGTCTTCCCAATGTGTCCCTTGAGTCTCCCATGTTGTTGTCGTAGCCCCCTTCTCTTGCTCCTCCAAAATTCTTCTAGAAATGTCTTTCTCTCTTCCCAAGTAAGATCCTTTTGGAACTCCAAAGATTTCTCTTCACATTTGACAAGTGTCAATTATAGAAATGAGGCCTTGCATGTGGCCGTGTAAGCCCTAATCCAATTACCTCATCTTTTGTTTCTTCCACTCACTCCTTCTAGAACCTTGTGCGTGTTGAACAAATGTCACACTTGCTACTTCCCTAAGTTCCAAATGATGAGTTTCTAGAAAAGAACAAAAAATGCTCCTCTTATGACATGTAGCACCACCACCAACCTTAGAAACCAACTTTGGGCTTCCAAAACCCTAATTCGATTCTAGTTGGCCAAAATCCACATGAGCCTTTGTTGGAACTCTAAGGTCCAAAATAGAACATACATCAAGGCATTCCTCTAATACCTAGCACTTATCCAATAACTAAAGTAGTATCCAAATCAAAATATGAACGGGGACTTGGCAATGTCCGGATTGTCACATCCTCCCCCCTTAAAAACAGACTTCGTTCTCAAAATCTACACCATAATTACTAATGACATAATTGGCATCAAATACAACCTTGATTCTTACCTCGAGCACTAGTTACAGTAGAATCTTCAGACGATGATGGGGTGGTACGTCATTTTCCTCTTCTGTCACCGAATTTTGAGAAAAATAAAATATCGCGTCTAGCTCATAGTCAAAATATATGTTCACTCGCATCTCATTCAACTTATGCTCTATTTTGAGTTCGTTGTCTTTAATAGGTTGACTCTCTTCACGGAAACGAATACGATCCATAGACGTGTTCGAGGTCTCAAAAGACATATCTATTTGCGTGGTTTTTAGCAGTGCGACTAGACTTTGCTTCTTGATTAAGTCTAACTAAGCGTGTTCTATTGGCGTCCTTCCATACTAAGGAGTCGTGCAGGGGTTGTTACTCTTCATGCGATAATACTCATCGTAGGAAAACATTCCCTCATAAATTCGCATCCATCATGGGTGTGATGATGCTCAAACTTTTCCATCTATTACTAATGAGCAGCCATATTGCAATCTCTTCTTTCATGCCGGTTCCTACGACTACATTCTCGTCTTTCTCTAATTTGTGCCATGTCTGGGTATGGTAGGTGCATATAACATCACTAAGAGATCACTCAAAACAAACAAGAATTTATATAAGACATACCAAAACACAAGCAATAATACAAAAATTTATTACAAAACCCAAATATAAGATACAAACAAATGAGGGTAGTTAGTCCTCATCATCACATCCTCTCTTTCCTAGTTTGGCATTGGCAATGGCTGTAATTCTCTAGCTGGCCTTTGATGTTTGACCTTCACTAGTTGCAAACTAAACATTTCGTAATGAATTCTGCTACATCCTTCTTGATTCCTTCCTGCTAAAACTGACTTTTTCATATCTTTATACATCTTTGTACTGTCGGGATGAGCAGTGTAAGGGATACAATATGCTTCCCTTAAGATTTTCTTCTTCAGTTCTGGGATATTAGGAACAACTTTCCTACCCTTACAACATTGTTTAAGACCCATTAAGGCCCACGAATTTTGGCCACTTTCCAAAACTTCTTGAGTAAGTTTTCCTCACCAATGGCAGACCAACTTCTGCCCAAAGCATGCCCCAAAGTCATGTATGATGTGAAGATCAAAGGCCACCTTACCATCACCTTTCTCTTGGATATTTCTTTGATTGAAAATTACTCACTATTCTTGCCTTTTTGTGACATAACCACCATACCTCAAAGTGCCATACAAGGTCATATCTCCATTTTCAGAAGTACTTGAGGTGCACAGGTCTTTACTTCCTTTACTTCACTTTTCACTCACATTCTTGCAAAGAAATCCTTAGAAGCTCTCTCGGGCAGATTTCAGTGACATTTTGCGTGCCATTTTTGGAATCTTTATAAGTATCATATTACAATGATTCCTTCATAAAGTTATTCTTCTTTGAGTATAGTTTCTGTAGGTATATTTCTTGCTTGATTTCATGGTCGTTTGATTGGTCAAAAGTTGGAAAGGTCAATTTGGACCACAATTTAGATAGTGTGTTGTATTTTAGAGTTTTTGGCCAAACTAATGGATAAGTTTTGGTCCGAAATTTTTATGAAATATTTTTAACATGTAGATATGAATGTTTTCTGGAGATTAGTTACATGAATAAAGCTTTTAATGAAAGATTTTCTTAAATCTAGAAACTTAGAAACTGGAAGAGGAAAAACATTTTTTGTTTTAAGAAAGTTTGACTCTTTTGTGGTTTAATCATACTCCAATAGCTTTGATAATTTTATTTGATGACCCTAAACCTTTTATCTACATGTTAGGATGTTAGTTTGAAGCTTTTCGACGTATTTTTTCAAATATGTGAATTTTATGCAAGAGATTATATGGTTGGCTCAAAAGTTTGATATTTTTAATTAGATCCCTGTTTTGAGTTATTTTTAGTCATGTGATTTTAAGTTTAATGCTTGGATTTACTTTAAGACATATTTTTAAACCATGTGATGTATTGGTTTGAAGACCTCAACATAGAATGTCTTAGATCATGTGTTTTGATGGGAACCAAGGTGGACCTAGTCTTAAAGATCATATGCAAGTTTCAGATGGGCTAATTACATGATCAAGAGCTAAGAAGATCTAGAAAGCAATGTAAGGATTGGTGCAATCCACTTGGGATGAAGCTAGCAAGAGCCTAACAGACAAGATAGGCTTTAAAGAAG
>QEOT01001384.1:247271-257975 GCA_003123785.1 Pterocarya stenoptera
TCACTTAGAACTCCACTCGATCATTTCTAAACCCTAACAACTTTGTCTTCTTAGTCACACTAAAGGAGAGAGAGAGAAAGAGAGAGAGAGGGAGAGAGAGAGAGAAAGAGAGAGAGAGGGAGAGAGAAAGAGAGAGAGAGAGAGGCACGGATAGAATGATAGTTACATTTGAACTCCACTCTTTAATACTATTTGAATGATAGTTTATTGACTATTCGAGCTAAGCATGATTGGAATGCATTGTATTTTGACTAGAAATTTTACGTTTATCATAAGCATGGCATTGTCGCATGAAGTCATTTATGAAATGTCACAACCTGAATGCTAGAATGGAAAATTATTCTAGTGAAATTCTTCTATCCACTCTTGAGCGTTTAAGAATGGAGTGGTATCCCACAAGTTGATGGCAAACAATCAACTCCACAGTAGAGGTATGTAACGACCTTGAGACGTAAGGAGACTTCTTACTAGAGGGGGCTAGAGATGCTAAATGCATGCTTAAGATGAAGTCACATCAGCAAACATTACTCGAAGGTGTGATGAAGAGAGCTAGGCAAGCACATGGTTATGATCGGAGGTCATGGTGTTTCTATAAAAGGATAAAATCTGGTGCTGGAAGTTTCATAGTTTTCGAAGAAAGTGGAATTAATCTTTTTTTTATATGTACATTGGCATTCATATTCAATTACATATTTGTTAATATACTTCATTGCATGATTATCATGAGTTTAATTCTAATTCTGACTTACTTAGAGTTTTATAATTTCACTATGGTAGTAGTCCCACTACGGTCCCACTCCTTGGAACTGTAGGCATTATTACAGAGCAAATAAATTGGACCAGGCCAAGGAATAGACGGACAATCAAGAGTTTATGGACTAGATCTTGTTAGAAGACTAATATTGTAATTATTGAACATTTTGGAGACATGGCTTATGTATATTTGTAAACAGTTGACAATGTTTTTAGTTCATGATGTATGTTTCATAATATGAGCACTTTATGATGGTTATGAAGAGTTTTAAATTGGGATGTAACTGATTTGGTACAAGCTTTTATATTACCTTTCCACTATTGCACTTTGCTAATAACATGCTAGGTTCATGCATATTAACTGTCATGAACGTAAGGGGTGTGTAACCATCATTAAATATCCCAACACCTCAACTTCAATCAAATACCAAGCTGTGAGATTTGTGCCCTTCGAGGGAAGGAACACTTTTAGTACAAGATTAAGAGATTCATTATCGGACAAGTAACGACACATGTGAGCAATGTGTAATCGGGCGAGTTATGATGCGGGTGAGCAACATGTAGTGAGAATACAATTCAGGAAACAAACAATATGGTCAGGAAGGTGAAGGTTTTAGTCTCAGTAGGGATGGCATCCTATTGTATATGGATCGAAAGTAATCCCTACAGATTTGGGGATCAAGGAGAAGATACTAGCCAAAGCCCACGCTACACCTTACTTGGTACATCTGGGGAGTACAAATATGTACCTAAATTTGAAGAAAATATTTTGGTGGAAAAGAATGAAGTGGGACATAGCTCAATTTGTTGAGAAGTGTTCCATATGTAGATAGGTAAAAGCGGAACACCAAAGACCCACTGGGAACTTGCAGGCCCTACCAATCCCAGAATGGAAATGGAATGATATAGCAATGGATTTTGTGGTCGAGCTGCCAAGGACTCATAGTGGAAAGAACTTGATGTGGGTGATCATTGATAAATTAACCACGAGTGCCAATTTTCTTCCATTTACCAACAAGAACACATTAGGGAAGATAACACGATTGTATGTTAAGGAGATAGTCAGGCTACATGGAGTGCCTAAGATTGTATGCAAGGGTTTTGTTCAGCCAAAACTAGGGGCAAAATCATGGGCAACTCAACCCATGGTATTCGGCTGTTGTTGCCAATAGGGGTGATGGTTTTGGATGGTGGATATGAAGAGTTTTAAATTGGGATGTAACTGATTTGGTACAAGCTTTTATATTACCTTTCCACTATGATTATTGCACTTTGCTAGTAACATGTTAGGTTCAGGCATATTAGCTGTCATGAACTTAAGGAGTGTGTAACCATCATTAAATATCCCAACACCTCAACTTCAATCAAATACCAAGCGGTGAGATATGTGCCCTTCGAGGGAAGGAACACTTCGCATACAAGATTAAGAGATTCATTATAGGGCAAATAATGATGCAGGCGAGCAATGTGTGATTGGGCGAGTAACAATCCGGGTGAGCAACATGTAGCGAGAATACAATTCAAGAAACAGAAAATATGGTCAAGAAGGTGAAGGGGCATCCTATTGCATATGGATCGAAAAGTAATCCCTACGGATTTGGGGATCAAGATATTGGTCAAAGCCCATGCTGCACCTTACTTGGTACATCAAAGGAGTACAAATATATACTTAGATCTGAAGAAAATGTTTTGGTGGGAAAGAATGAAGTGGGACATAGCTCAGTTTATTGAGAAATGTTCCATATGTAGGCAGGTAAAAGCGAAAAACCAAAGACCATTGGAACCTTGCAACCCCTATCAATCCCAGAATGGAAATGGGATGATATAGCAATGGATTTTGTGGTCGAGTTGCCAAGGACTCATAGTGGAAAGAACTCGATATGGGTGATCATGGATAGATTAACCAAGAGTGCCAATTTTCTTCCATTTACCAACATAAATGCCTTAATGAAGCTAACATGATTGTATATTAAGGAGATAGTCATGCTATATGGAGTGCTTAAGATTGTATGGTGGGGGGGTTTTTGTTCAGCCAAAACTAAAGGCAAAACCATGGGCAACTCAACCCATTGTATTCAACTGTTATTGCCAATAGGGGTGGTGGTTTTGGGTGGTGGTTTGGCCTCCCATCAACAACTATTGGGGCTAACAATAGTAACCAAAGTACACCTAGGAAAGTGGGGGGAATTCCTCAAGAAGCCATGCATGGATGATGCTTATGGTCGGCCTTACTAGGCCTTAACCGATTGAGCCTCAACCGATTGGGCCTCACTTTTGGGTATAAAGAGGGTTTGGTTTGGATTTTCAATTTCTAACAAGCCTAAATTTAAATTTTCTTAACCTAATGAAATTATCAAGATATAAAGGAATAAATGAGGGTATAATAGCATGAATTTAAGTAGATAATAGCATGTGAAAGTGATTGATCACTAAGCTAAAACTGGCCAAAATAGGTTTTAGGGAAGCCATTTAGCGTTTTGGCTTCCACCATGGTTTTGGGGTTTCAATTGGATTTCAACAGTTTGAGATTTCACTAGGGTTGAAACCCTCTTTGGTTTGCCGCAAAGTCTATGGTTGGATGGAATAGTGTTTGACTTAGGTGGCATAATCACAATAGTTCCTTCCCATATCCATCTCGTAGTTCCTTTTAGTGCCAAGTGTCCTATACTATTTGCCAAGTGTTCAAATAAAATTTCTCTAGACTAATTTGAACAATCTACACAGTGATTTCAAAATCGTCTGAATTGAGTGCCACATAACGTTATCACGGATGTTACTAGTCACTCCGGAAAAGGCAAAAATAAACATTAAACCATAAAATCCTAAATAATCAATACGAACCTAGTGGTGCAATTCATTTTACAAAACTCAACTCCTAAGTACCTTGAATAAATGAAAAAGCATTTCCAAGAATTTTTCATCCCAAAAATGAAAATCATATTATTGCACCGTAAAATTCTAAATATTTGTCTAAGACTAAAGATGCAACAATTTATCAATCTAATGCTCAAGTACCTAAAATGATCAAAATGACACTTTTGTCACTATAACGGGTAAGAAACTGACTACACTGACATATTAAAACCTAAGCGATTGTGCGATTCGTGAAACATTTTCGAAGTTTTCACAACAGTCCTAATGTCTAAAAAATCATCCACAAAACCTTCTAATTCAAATTTTTCTTAATTAATTATTTTATTTCGTCATACTTAGACCTTACGAATACCTTAGCTAAACTTCCCCACATGTCAATAAAGAAAATGACATATCAAATCCCAAACTTTGTTTCAATCTGCTATGTGTATTGTCCTTTGAATACTTGGACTCTTTTGCCCTTAGGTCTAATGTTTTTGTGGCTTGACCTCAAGGGTAACATGATTCTTAAACACCTTATGAGACCCATTCAAACTCAGTTTGAGTCTTGAACAAAATTGGTTACGCAAACCAATTCAATTGACCAAACCGATTACACCTCAGTCTAGTTTGAGTGGGAACCAGTTGGGTTGAAATTTAACCAACCATCTGCCGTGGTTGAGCCACCACCCCATGCCACCTCCTTCACCGTCCAATCCCCAAGAGGTCCCATGAACATCATGAAGAAATTGACTCAGTTTTTCCCACCCAAAACAATTCAAAACCAAAGTCCAAAATCTGCCAAATAAAGCCACTTGAACCCACCAGCTTGCAAGAGTGGTTTGAGTGACTTCTTGTTCTCTGAACTATGCCCCACGACCTAGACACCTCCATAGAGCCATGATGACTACATTAAGGAGGAAATCATGGTGGTTTCAGGTCACTATTCTCCCTGCACAAGATGACACAAGCCCTTGGAAGCAAGCTAGAAAATTTCCAGACTGGTGCACCATCCGCTTCACCTAATCACCTAACACCAAGGCCAATGTCTCCTCTACTATTGAACCCTATAAATAGCTCCCTCACTTTCTCATTCCCTCCACACCTCAGCTCCAAGCCTCCTCTTGAGTCTTAAGTGCACTCCATCCCCTTAGAGATCAAAAGAGTGAAACTGAGTGAGTTTTGATAAGTTCTTGAGTGCTCTTGAGCAAGGCTGTCTTGAGTGCTTGGAAGGTCATGAAATTTGTAAGCTTTCTTGCTCTTGATTTTAGTTAGCATGTCAATCTTTTTTTTTCAAGTGTTGATAGGAAATTTGGTTGAGTTTTGAGAAAGTCATCATGTTTAGTTTAAAACTGGGTCATTAAATGGTGGTTTGAATGTTTAAATGTTTTTAATTGAAAATTTAGTTATGACATATCTTAAGGTTTTAAATCTATCTTGTTTTAGCCATAATTAAGTGTTGAGATGTTTTTAAAAGCATATCATTATAGGTTTTAAATCTATCTTGTTTTGATCATCAAGTATAAATCGGCTTTGAATAAATTGGATATTAAGGATATTTTAGCCATAATTAAGTGTTGAGATAAATTTTATTATCCAAGAATTAGCCTTCATTATGTCATTAAAGATATTAATGATCATTTATGATTAAATAAAATCCTATATGCATGCATTCATAGGGATCAGTAGTTGAAAATACATTTAGGTATCAACTAAAGTGCATGCCACGGGTTGGGACTATTTGGACAAGTTCTACTTTGATTTTTAAAAATCCAAGGACAAAGACGGTTTTAGAATGCCAAAAATATGAATTTCATGAACTTTAGTTAAATTTGAAGTTCGTTGGTAATAAATGAAAGTTTAGGGCCTTAATAATAATTTTTGAGAGTCTGGGAATATTTTTATAAATATCTATTTTTGAAATCTTTAATTTTGAACCACAAACATAGAAGTATTAATCCTAACTTAGCTCGCACTTAATTCAGCAGCTACAATATTTTTTCGAGTTACTCAGAAAATTTGTAAGTTGACCTCTAACTTACATATTGATAGATTATTTATGAATTATTGATAAATGTTTCATTCATATTTCAATTATCATTTTGAGTATAAAATATTATGTTATATAATACATTGAATGCATACTTACATTATATTTTTCACCATTTTTGCATATGCATCTATAAATGTCATTTTTGCATGAAAGCTTGCCACATATGCACATGCCATGAAAAATATTTTTAAATCATAGCATGAAAATAAATTTTGTCATGACCACAAAGGCTAGGATGAAGAATTATCTTAATGGAACTCCTAGTTCCTTTTAGATTAAGAATGGAGTGGTGACCCCTGATTTTTATGATGTTATTTTATATTACCAATGCAATTACAATGAATCTATAGACAATATAGTTTCAACATGAGTTATACTACAGTCACTTACAGGTACTCACAGTGCATATGGGGAACTGTGATGTTATCACACGTTATAATGTTAATTATGAATTGATAGTAATGATGAAAATTTATGATGAAATTATATTTTCAAAAATGATGAAAAAAATGTTTATTGAAGGCATTGCATATTTATCATTTTTCATGTTTAATTTATCTTTGTACACGTTGGTTGTTTAATTTACTGAGATTTCAAGTAAATCTCACCCCTTATGGGACCATTATCATTTCACTTGGAATGATAGAAGTTGTGCCAAGTCTTGAGGAGATCGAGCTAGATAGAGCGCTGAATCCGACTAATTAAGGAGGAGCTGGACCTTCAGAGGAGATTAGATTTAATTCTAATATTTATAGCCCAAATCCTTCATGCTTTAGATCGTGTGAAGAGAATGATTTGATTTTAACTCTTAGTTGTACTGAGTCTATGCTACATTGGTATTTTAAACTTGATGATTACTAATAAAATTGGGATTTTTTAGTTAATCTAGCATAAGTTATACTATCACCTTTATTTCTGTTGTGATTATTGTAACTGCTAGTTGTACACTAGGATGCATTACATATTAATTCTCATGTACGGAGGTATATAATCTTGTGTTGCATGTCCCGACGCTCTAAGTCTTTGTTCCATCCCAAGTGGAGGTTGCAGGCGTCACATCATAACTCATTCTACAACTTCTAACTACCTCAAATAAATAAAATCGTACTTTTGACCTCATAGTGAGTGGCAACATTGACTATACTAATAGACCAAAATTGATGTGATTGGTCAGTTCATGAGTTTTCACGAAATTCCTAAAACCTATAGAAATTCTACTATTGAATTTTTAGCAAGTTTTTATAGGCCAAGTGAAACAAATGGACTAAAAGTGAGGGTTGTTGTTTTGGTACCATACAGGACAAGTGAAGAAATTGTTGCTTGTGAAAGACACCAAACTCATGTGTGAAGGGAAACTTGCATCTAATTGTGTGTTGCTCAATTTTTGCTTGAGTGATGAGGTGAATTGATGGCTAGAAGTGCTGGTACATGGAAGGCATGAGGATGGGCAAATCATGGGATAGTTTGCATGTAAAAGAAACCAGCTCTTAAGTTGTGAAAGAGAAGGAAATCCGAGTGAGTGTGGAGGTTATTTTTGAGATTTTGAAACTCCACCATGAAAAGGGTGGTTTGCTTGATTGAAGGAGAGTTTTGGTGGCTAAAAAAGAATCAAACTCAAGTGTGAAATATGTGCAGAGCAAGCATGGGATTTTTGGTTGCTTGCAAAAAGGAATCAAACTCAAGTGTGAAATGCATGCAAACCGATAGAGTGTCGGGCTTGGTTTGGGGACTTGAAATCTAAACCAAAGGTGAGAACTGGGCTGGGGGTACATGGCTGGAGAGGATAGGGTATGGGCTTCAAAAAGGTGTACGACCTTTGTAAGAAAGGCATGGTCTTGCCTTGTTTCAGACTCATCCTTCTTATACATGTGTACTAAGCTTGACATGTATAAATGAGGTCCAAATAGAGGGTGGTGATGGTGTCATGTGTCAAGGAGGTTTCCTAGTGTTTCTTTGCCTACTTGGGCAACCTAGATGGCATGCTGACAGCAGGTTGATGACGTGGCATGCTAGATGTCACGTGACGCTCTCCAATTGGCCCATTTGGCACCTGAAATCACGAAAACTTTTATTACTCCATAAAATCCTAAACCTTCTCATGAATCCAATGGTGCAATCCATTTTTTCTAATTATGATCCTAAGTGTTTCAAAAAATCCAAATAGCAATACGTTCATTTAGTGGACCATAATTCGAATATGCTTCCAAACTGAAAACCTAATTAGTTTTAAATCCATGAATGTTTCCTAAATATTCATGACATTTCCAATTTTTCTGAAAAAACAGTCCAGTTCAATCCAGTTTTGGACATATCTTAGAACTGACTTGGTATATACCAGTTTTAAGAAATAAAGAATCGATACCACACCAGTTATACTCTTAAACTGAAACTTTCGATTTTACTGGTTTCGGTCCGATTCAACCCAGATTTTTTATTTAATAATACTATTATATCATACTATTATATAGTGATATAGTATTAGTATAACTACTAATATTATAGTGATAATATATAGTTATTTATATATAGTGGATTACTAATAGTATACTTAACATTAATGACATATATAGAAATGTATGAGTGTATATGATTAAATGTATAGAAATGTATTTATCAAAAAGAATATATATTATAATTTATTATACCCTAAATTATATTTATCCTTGATATAGATATATAGTTTATATTAATAATATATTATCAAATATTTATGTTTAAGATTAAAATTTTATATTATATTAATTTTATGTTATTAGATTATTATTATACATGAATAATAGGATTTTAAAATTTAATGTTATATTAATTAGCAATTTAGTATATAATATAAAATTATTTTATATATAATTATATAAAAAATTATATAAAAATATTTTAAATAATATAAAAAATTAATATATATATATGAACCGATTTAGCCTTATATTAGAAAAAGGAAAATTAGAACCGAATTGGTTTTGACCGGTTTTAAAAAAAATGAACCCAGTATCAGACCGAACCCAGTCCTATATGATCCGATTAATCTTTTTTTTCACCCCTAGTCATATTGAGGTAGCTGTCTATGGCCACTAGGACTGTTCACCCGTGTTCCGACTCGAATACCCTAGTTAGCCCAGGGTTATGAGCCAAGTCGGAACCAGATGAAACCGGGTTTTTGAAACCCGAAAATCCAAGTTTCGAGCTGTACTAGGATTTTTTTTTTTTTCAAAAGCCTATATGTTATTAAATTTTTTTCATGAAAAGAATAATGTTAATTGTTGAAAAGCTTATCTAAAAGCTTATATCTTATTAAAAAAAATTCAAGAGAAAATGTTGTTGAAAAGCATAAATTTTTTTTTTTATATTAAAGTCTATATTTTATTAAAGTATTTTCAAGAAGTCATGATAAAAACCATAATACTACTGCATAGAACATCTTTTATAATAATAAAAATATATTAAAAAGGAAAACTAATTTTATGTCAAAAATAAATAAAGCTTGATATAACTAATTACCTTTTTAACTAATTACCTTTTTAAAGTTTTTTTTTTTTTTATTTATAAACCTAGGTACTGGGTTTAAACCCGGAATCCCATTTCATACGATCAGATAGGTTTAAATTTGAAATGTGAGTTTCGGCCTGGATTTGCCCCGAACCCGATCAGAAAAAAACTCAATTCAGATGATCGATCTTAATGGCCACCCCTTGGTCTAGTGGGTGGCCATTTTTAATTTTAATTTTAAAAACCTGGTTTTAAAGAAAAAATCTCGGCGTGCGGGCAGAGTATCGATGTAAATGTAGGTTCGGATCCGGATGAATAGTTTTATGCCCAAGCTAAATCTGTAGCAGCTACATAATCGCGACCCATGTATACTTTAGAAGCTTAATGGACCCAATAAGTGATGGACCAACACGGGAATTAGATTATTTTTCTTCGCAACTCGTGGACTCTCTGTACGGAGGCTTGGGCTTCAATGGGATTTGTTTTGAGGGAACCTCTTAAGTGAAATACATGCTGAACTTCTGTATACAGATTGTGGGCTTGAGAGCTCCATAGCCAGGCCCATTACTCTTGGCTGCAAAAGAAAGAAAATGACGTGGCGACTACTCATTCAGACCGGCCACTTGAACAACACGATCTCATCATTAACAAGGTTGAAAAATAGAAGTTGATGCAGACCACAGATTTTGTGAATATAAGCTGGCCTATGTGAATTGTTAACTAAGAAAGTGGCAGAGATAGAAACTTAAAGAATAAGGAAAAAGAAAGGGCTTGGTAGCTCATGGGCTTCGTCAATTTAGGTGAGTTCTTGGCAGTTTGATAAAGCTTCCTAGGTTTGATTAGTACCGTTCCGTTTGGAATTTGGATTAAACTGAAATCAATTCAGTTTAGTCGAATTTTAAATTGAATCTAACATCTAAATATTCAATTCTCAAATCACTAAATTTATCTCAACTCAAAATCTCTTTACATGTGGGACCCATAATCTTTTTCAACTCTTATAAATATATCTAAATTCATCTAAACATCCAAACATATCTAAATTCATCTTAAGTGAATCTTACAAAACTCATTACATCTTAACTCACTACTATTTATAAGAAACTCAACTTATTTCAACTCAACTCCATATCCAAACACGGTCTAAGAGTTTATGATTGAGAAGTGATTGACTAATACCTTGATATGTTTATTTTATGAGGAACTAAAGCAAGGAGGAGGTGCTAATCCTTAGCTTTCTTTCTTTTGGTAAGTTGACACTCTAGTTTTGTCTTTCCCCTCTTCTTCTGGATATCTAGACATGGAAGAGCATGATAGATACAATTTGACTACACGGTAGAGACAAACTTTGGGTCCCATATATGATTAATGGTTTGTACAATATCCGCCTTGCACTTATTTTGGTAGAGCCCGCTTTTTTTCAGAGGTCTTATATTACTTATTGCTGCTGTCCTATGCTTGCCATGGTGATTCACTTCCTGGATGTAAAGTCATCCTTATTAGATGGAATTGGATTTCATAACGATTCCAATAAGTTCAAATGGCGACAATGACTATTTCTT
>QEOT01001384.1:275840-297214 GCA_003123785.1 Pterocarya stenoptera
GTCAAATACTAATCACCTCGGTCAATACTGTCCAGTTTTCGATATTTTGCCCGGTATACAAAATTCATCCGAAATGAAATTAAAAGTGAATGGCGATTTTGTAATTAAGAGTGAACTCAAATGACTTTTTGGTAAATAAGCTTTTTTGAAACTCAAAGCCCAAAGGGCTTTTTCGGTTTTCAATTTTTTTAAAACCCTTTATGCCAACTCTCTCTCCCAGTTCTTTTCAGTCGATCAGTCCCCCCTTGTATTACGATGGAGAACTTTTCTAAAACTCATGCATTGGAACTCGTGTTTGTCCCCAGATGCAGATTGAAAAAGTTCTCAATTGTTTTAGTTCTTCTCATATTCTAACTTTTTTCATTTTTCTGATCTACTTTTTCTCCTCGTCCTTCCTTATATTGAAAAGTGTTATTGAGTCTTTTTTTTTTATGTATGCAAGTTTTCAAGATTTATATTGTTGTAAATTTGGAATATAATTTTTATATATAATTAATTCATCTATGTATAGACTATCTTGAAACGGTACACCAAAACTGTATCAGTATCGAAATATTTTATTCCAGTGCCTCGACCGAAACTGTCACCGAAATGATATTTACTGTTGATGATATGAGAAGCACTTCTGGATATGCCTTTTCATTTGGTTCCAATGTATTTTCATGGGCATCCAAGAAGCAATAAAGTGTCGCACAATCTTTCACTGAGGTCGAGTATATTTCGGCATCATTGGCAACTTCACAAGCAATATGACTAGGAGAATCTTAGAAGATGTGGGTGAGAAGCAAGTAGAAACTACTCCGCTTTTGTGTGATAACAAATATGTGATGTCCCCAACCTCCGTTTGGGATGGAACGAAGACTTAAAATGTTGGGACATGCAACACATCGTTACATACCTCTGTTCATGACATTTAATATGCAGTACATCCTAGTATGCAACTAGCAGTAGAAATAATCGTAGCGGAATAAGGGTGACTAAATATAACTTATGTTAGAATGAACTAAAACATACCGCTAGCATTAATATTCATCACGAGTTCAAACGATAAGGTAGCATATCCTCAATACAAAATACTTCGAACAACAAGTATCCATAATTATATCAATTTTCTTACGCTCTAAGGTACAAAGGGTTAGAGCAATGAACATCAAAATAAGATCTAATTTTCGCTTGAGGTCTAGCTCCTCTTCAATAAGTTAGATCCACTGGTCCATCATGTCCGTCCTCGTTTAGTCTGATACAATTTCTACCATCCCAAGTGGAATGATATTGGATTCACAATGGGTGATATTTACTTGAACTCTCTGTAAATTAAATAACTAACATGCACAAAGATAAATCATGCATGATAAATGATAAATATGAAATGCATGCTATGCAGAAAATCAGTATTTGTCTCCCATTCAAATTTCTCAACACTTTTAAAAAAAAAGTTGATGCACATTTTCTTACAAAGAATATATTGCAATTCATCTTTAAAAAATATAACATTTCATCATTGTTAAGCATCATTAACAATCATATTAACATTAACATTACCATTATAATATATAGTATCATCACAATTCTCCATATGTACTATGAGTACTTGCTAGTGATTGTAGTACAACTCATGTTGAGACTATGTTGTCTGCAGACTCGTTCTCAATGCATTGGTAACATAACATAATATCATCATAACATTATAACATATACACCTACCAGTCTTAGGTGTCATAAAATTTTATTTCGCTTCGGCGTTCTTTAAAAGGAACCCATTTGAACCGTTAATTGTTTTTCGTCAACTTAGGGGCTACCACTCAATTTTCAATCACTCTAGAGTGGACAGAAGAATTCCAATAAGATAATCCCCCATCCTAGCCTTTGGGGTTGTGACAAAATTAAGTTTTCATGCTATGTTTGAAAATATTTTTCATGACATGCGTTTGTAAATTTGCTTATTGTGATGACAATTTTGTAAAACGTGCTCAAGTGATGAAAATTGCACATGTTATGTAAGCAATTAGTCATGTACTCAATGTATCATATAATATGATGTTTCATGCTTAAATGAAAATTATAACATGGATGTGACATTTATCAATAAATCATAAATACTTATCAAGGTGTAAGTTAGAGGCCACTTTACAAAATGACCGAGTTTGAAAAAATTGTAATGGCAGTAAACAAGGTTATACTAAGTTAGGACTTGAGTTTTTAAGAAAGACGTTCATAATCAAAATGGTTCAAAATTTGGTATTTATAAAAATACCCTTAAACTTTTCAAAATTGCCACTAAGGCCCTAGATTTTTACTATTCGTAAATGAGCCTCAAAATTTACCAAACTTCACAAACTCCATATTTTTTATGTTCTAAAATCATCCATGCCCTCAAAATTTTAAGAATCAAAGTGAAACTATACTAATCACACCCAACCCGTGGCGTGCATTCTTTTTATTTTTTATTTTTTATAGGTAATCAAAGATACTATATTCATAGAAATACGAGATGTCCAGGTACACAGGAAGTATACATGAAAAAAAATGCCTAACTAGAGGTTGCAATAGAAAGAAGAAGATCATGAACACTACGTCCGTTACAAACTATAGCCCCCGTCCATAGGAACAAAGTCTTAAAAAAGAGAACTTTAAACTCATCTATTGTTCTCTCTTGATCATCAAAACATCTAGCATTTCTCTCCCTCCAAATATACCAACACATACATATTGGTACACATCTCCAAATTGCCGCTACTTGAGAATCTCAGTGTAGTCCTTTCCAGCTTTCGAGGAAATCCACCAATCTACAAGGCATAACCCAAGACAATCTGACTCTTGAGAAAAAAATCATTCTATATAGCCTTGGCCACCTCACAGTGTAACAACAGATGATCAACTGACTCCCCATGCTTCTTACACTATTAATGCCTAAGTGTGATTTCAATTAATTAACCCCCATGGATGCATGTGTACTTAATTTCATCAAGTTCCATCAATAATTACAACCTTAATGACAAATAAAAAACTTAGGTTCAGGTCATACAAGTTCATCCCAATACTTAAACATGACTCAAGACCTTAATCACCATTAAATCATTCATTAAGCATGCATGATGTTTCTAGCTATATACATTAAGAGATTTTTCAAAAGTTTAATCAAATCATACATTTTCATTCTTATCCTAATCACAAGGCTTTTCTAAATATGCATTTTTCAAGCCTAGGTAAATTAATCAAAATTTGCATAAGTTAGGCATAAACTAATCAAAACCGATACATGCTTAGATGATCAATACAAGATAGAATTAGAGCCTATTATGGCATACTTCCAACTTTGAAATTAAATCTTCAAAATTAATTCTAAGACATTCTTGAATCATATAAAATTATTCTAAGATATGCCATAGCTAAAAATTCAACTTAAAAACAATTTATGAAATTAATGATTCCAATTAACCCTGTTTTGAACTAAGCATGGTAACCTCAACTAAACTCAATTTAAAATTCATTTCTATGGCATAAATTAAAGCCTAACATGCTGTTCTAATACTAAACAAAGATTAGGGCAAGGTTACTTACAAAGATTTGTGGCCCTTAGAGCTTCTAACACAACTTTACTCAAGAACTCACTCAGTTTCACTCTATTACTCACTAAGGGGGAGAAATGCTCTCAAGACTCAAGGGAAGGATTTGAGGAGATGTGTGGAGAAATGAGATAGTGAGTGAGGTATTTATAGGATTCAATAGGGGAGGGGGACATTGGCCTTGGTTGAAGAAGGGCTTGGTGATTGGTTGAGTGGGCAGTGGAGTGTGGTGATGCAAGTTTTAGCTTCTGTCATCACTTGTGCAGGTGAATAGTATTCCAACCTTCATAATTCTTTTTTTTTTTTTTTTTTTTCAGGTGCTGCAAGGTGCTATATGGGTACAGGTGCTGCCATGGCGTAGAAATAAAAAATGCAAATGAAAAAAATGGCATCTCATGCTTGCCTCACCTTCTTGTCCTTTCTTCGTGGCTGTGTTGTACAGGTATGATGACACTACTTGTGGCCCTTTTCAGGTGGTGGAAGATGGAGGGATTGGCTGCCAATTGATGATGTGTGTGCAGCTTAATGAAAAAGATGAGGTGAGGTTGCCAAATGGTTTAAGTGTGGATGCCCATCGGTTTGTGGTTTTTGTTTGGAGATAGCTTGGGTCAAAACTCCCATGATGACTTGAGGGGCTCTTGGAGATTGGAAGGAAGGGCTGGTGGCGTGTGGAGTTGGCTAAACCAAGAGTAAAAAATTCAATTGAAACTAAGGGCATTCGGTTTGGTTTCAACTAGGCTTGCAATGGAATTGGTTGGGTTTCTTGGCTTGGTATCTTCAAGCCAATTCTCCAATGCTAGGACTGAACTAGGAGGGTTAAGGTGAGGTGTAAATAATAAAATTTTCCTTGCAAAAATGGTGCGAAAGGCGTTGGCTAGGGGGCTGATTTGGTGCAATGCACATGAAGGTGCACATGTGTGTCGATTGGTGGTGATTTGGGCCTTGACATAGCTTTGCTTCTATTGACATGTGTTGGGTCAAGATTAAACTTCTAATTTGCTCTAAGAATGATGCAATTCAGTAATAAAATAAATAAATTTTAGATAAAAAATATGGAAAAGAATTTGAAAAAAACATTAAGCTTAAAACATGGTTTAGAGGTCACTAATTTTGTGTAAGTTGATTAATGCCATTAATTCAAGTTAGTAGCTTAATCGTGGTCAAAAGGGAGCCTTAGGGGCGTGTGGCACTTCTTGGACTTGAGGAAAACCAATGGTATGGTGTATATAGACTTCAATTAGAAGTGTAAAAATGAAAGACAAGGCTTTTGGGCCTTATTGGGCTTGTAGGGCCATTTGTGTAAGTCTCTTGGTTGTGAGCTTTTAGTGTGGGTCAAAGAGTGGACCTTATCTTTAGATTTGAGGGCTCATATAAGATCTCAAAGGTCTACCAAGATTGGGTCAAAATGATATATCTTTCTAAGATTGGGCCAAGGGCCTTTACTATCACCAAGTTAGGTCCGAAGGCTTTATGACTTCTTCATGTTTTGGCCTAATTTCTATGGCTTTCCAAGAAAGGCCTAAGCTTCTTAAATCCTAATGGGTCTAGGCTTATGGCATATATTCTTAGCCCATCACATCTTTAGTGATTGAGGGCCTTAGGTAAAACACTATTGAGTTTACCTCTAAAAACATCCATAGTTAGCCCTTTTAGCTTAACCCACTAAAGACGCCAAGTGTCATTATACTATTGGCTTCTTGGCAATTAATCCAAAATAAAATGCTAGAGGTCTTCCAATGATTTAAAAATGTGATCTCATGCTAAAATAATCCCAAAACGTTTTTCCCAAAAATGTTAACTAAGATTAAGGGAGCTAATGGCTAATCTTAATGGGCTTTTTAGGTGGGGTGTTGCAAATCCGCCATTGCTATAACAAAGAATCCTGTCTACAATAGTCGAGCAAAATATATTACAATCATGCATCACTTTATTAGAGAGATGAAGAGATTTAACTCGAGTATTGCAAAACCGAATACTAAGTTGCTGATATTTTCACTAAGGCTCTTCCAAAAGACAAATCTCATTATTTGAGAGGAATGTTGGGTGTCACGCAAGGTATTAAGGGGGAGTGTTAAAATAAATTAATGCCACTGTTGTGTGTATATTAGTCATTTTCTTGCATGTTTATGTAGTTAGGCTAATATTGGATAAGTGTAATGCTGTTATGGAGTCATTTTAAGTACTAATCAATGTACGACATTAAATATGTAAGGTTCTAGGTTGGCTAGAGGGGATACCCACACAATTTCCCTTCTTGCTATCTTAGAGTCTATGTTTTGGAGGTTTTTCCATCTTTTTTCAATGAGACTGCATCTTCCACGTGTTAGAAAAAAATTTCCCTATACAAAAGTCTCTCTATCTCATGTCATATGTAATGTTTTGAATAGTTTCCTGTTAACCAGACTTTTGAGGGTGAGATTATTTTCACTAAGCCTACAAGATCATAGAGAAAGGGTTGAGGTGGTCACAGTAAATGACACCTTCGCTTAAATTAGAAAGAAGATGGAATTTCACCATATATTTATAGTTAAGATTGGAATTCCCTTTCCATGAGGAGCCTTCCTTAGCCATTAGTGGTTGTCATGACTTTGTCCATTCACTTATTACTAAATGTGTTCCCCAGCACGAGTTGATCCCTTGTGTTTTGTTAGTGGTTCAGTCACGATGTGCACGACTTAGATTGCCTTAGTTAGCCTTGCATTAATTAATGTCAACTATTCTACCCGGTAAATCCATCATTAGTGCTCACATGATCCACTTTTGCTGATTCTTGAGATGTTGTTCCACATGTTGCACCTAAGGTATCTTGTTGAGTCTGTGTATCCAACTTTGCGACGCAATGGTGGTCACATCAGATCAGCCTCCGCTAGGGGGTTTTTTTTTTTTCATATCTTGTTTTTTCTTCAATATTTAATTGCCAGCAATCTCATCTTTTACCCTAAAAGAATATCAATATAATTTTATATAGGACACAATGACTTCTAATAGCCTAAAAGCCACTTTGGACTTTTGAAAAATTATCAAAATTCAGATTGCTTGGTATAAGAGGGGTTTGTTCAGTTTGGTTCTAAAGCAATGCACATAAATTTTCATTGTAGACAATCAAATCAAACTTCCATTTTTTGAAAGTTAATCTACCACTCTAGAAACATACGCACCAATTAACCACTAGTGTAGAATATCACCAATTGAAGAAAAAAAAAAAAAAAACAATTAGCGATACCATGTTAACATCCTAACAACCAGCATTAAGAATCAAGTTTCTATAAAGCAACATATGATTTCAACTATTTCTTTGTTATTATCATCTATTTTTATAATCAATCCTAAATGGAACTCTTTAATAGTAAAATTATTATTTTATCATGAAACCATGCCTCAAGAAGTCTCATGCTCAATATTTGTTCATATTGCATTGTGATCATTCACTTAATTAACCCTTAAATAGTAATTTATCATGAGTGTGCTTATGAGGTTGCGACAACTTGTATTAAGAACCATTTTTATTATCTAAATTCCAAGGGTTAATCAACCAACTAGAGGTGCTTCGATTAAAAGAAGAAGAAGAAGAAGAAGAAATTGATCTATGCTTGTGGGTGTGGCCAAGTAACTAACTCCATCTGCAACACATCCAATTTGGCATCGATAACGACTTCTTGCTTCTTATACCCCAATGTAACGATGTTAGCTTTGCGGAGGAGATATTGTAACTAATTACACTATTAGATACGGAATTCATGCAACATGTGCAATATATACTATTGTAATTTATTCAAAAAATTTTCACGAAAAGAAATATTTTCTAAACTACATCAACCAAACTAGTTTCACCTCTATATATTCAAGGTTGCAAGTTGCAACACAACATTATTTAATGGGGGTTCAAATAAATTTTAGAGTGAAGATGTAGAGCAAATAAGTTGCCCGACTAAAGAAATATTTTTTTCTCTTTAATATGTAGAGTGAAAATGGTGTCAACCACAGTTCAAGCTTATGTTATTCACACTCGTGCAGGTGTAGGTACCTGTCACGGGACGCGTAGATTATGTACTCGCAGCGGGTACAGATACCCATGGTACGATGCGTATGTTAATGCACTTACAGTTGGTATAAATACCTATGATGTGATACAATATCGGCCATGATTCGAAGTTCATGTTTAATTAAGCAGATAATATGTGAACAAGATTCGAAGTTCATGTTCAATTTTAAGTTCGGTTCAAATCCAGTTCATGTCATGTTCAATTTTCATGTCACGTTATTTCACGTACAGTCCAAGTTCTTGTCATGTTAACTCCAGATTATGTCAGTTCATGTCAAGTATTTGCCAAGTTGCGTCATGTTATTCATGTTCAAGTCAACATTCATGTTTTTAGTGTCATACATGCATTTGTATACTATTAGTTAAAGTTATTTGTTAACTCGTTGAGATTTGTAATAAAATTTCACTCAATTGTCCAAACTACCATTCCCCTCGAAATGGTAGATCATGTTCCAAGATCTGGAGATGCGATCGACAGTTGATTGGAGGAGATTGATTAGGCGCAACACCATGACGTTGAGCTTATAGCCTCAATGCTCTAATTCATCGACAGTATAATGGCTTCCTTGGCCGAGTTGCGTGAGCTACTCGAAGGATTAGCCTAGTATATTTTTAGTATTTACATTTACAAAGGAGTGTTGTCTCCAGTACTCGTGTTCTTACAGATCTTTGGACATACACTGTAACTTTTGAACATTTGTGATATGGATTTTATGAAGTATGTTTATGCTTTTTGGATATGTTACATCTGATACATAGTATTGCTCAAAATAAAATTATTCGCTGAGAATATTGTGTATTGTTAGATGCAAGCTAGGTGCATTGCATCTTTATTTTTTATGATTGGAGCAAGTAACCTTGTATTGCATGTCCTGACACTTCAGAGTCTGCCAAATCCCAATAAAAAAATTTCAGGTGTCACTCGACAATAATGCAAAAAAAAAAAAAAAAAAAAAAAAAAGAAGGAAGAAAGACATACAATGAGAAAAGCTCATCAACAAGAAGTATATAACAATATACCATCAACCAAAGGCAGGAAAAGTCAAATTGTTACATGTCCCAAGGATAAAAGTAAACGATGGTCAAAAGGAGACAAAGAATATTAACAGATAATGACAAACCATTAAAGTAGGAATCATAACTATTGTCACAGAGGGCTCCATAAAGTCCAACACCAGGTTGAAGCCATGTAAGAAAAAATAGAAATAAGAATAGTTAAGCAACCAAATGAGTTATCTAAGCCTAATCGTAGTGGGTCCAAAAAAATTCACTATGGCAGAGTGTAATGTGATTCTATCAAGTAATACAATGTGATATTAGGAAAATTTAGACATAAACCCCTTATATGTTTTACCATTTGAGATTTGCCCCATGTGTTTTTTAAGTATTAATCCCTTGTAATATTAAATTTTTTGGATTAGATCACTCCGTCATATTTTCTGTCCATCTCAATTAACAGATGATACGTATCACCTCGTGAGCCCGTCACGTGTTAAACTATTTTTTCTTATAAATGGAAGGAAAAAAAATGGTAGTTTGTGGGATGGTAGACCTCCCCTCCCCACCAACGACCACCATGTGGTGGCCAAACTTGGCCACCAAGTGTGTGGCTGAATTGACCGGATCCAGCCACCCACGTGGTGGCCAAGCTAAGACCATTACGGGGTGGCCGCCGGTGGGGAGGGGAGGACTCCCATCCCACAAACCACTAATTTTTTTTTTAATCTTATGATAAAATATTATTAACATATATTTAGTTATTTTATTTTGAATTTTGAAAATAAGAAAAAAAGGTTGGACACATGGTGGGCTAATAGGGGTAATAAGTGTCATCCGTTAATTGAGTTGGACTAAAACTATGATGGAGAGATATGATCCAAAAAATTTAATAGTACAAAGGTTTAATCCTAAGGAAAAGCACATGAGATGAATCTCATAGGGCCCAAAAAATAAGGAGTATATGTTCAGATTTCCCCAAAACATGTTGGCCATCCTATTATGGATGTGTTTCGTGTTTCTACTAACGACTTCCAATAACCTGCAACAAGAAAATGAGAGAAGCTCGGTGTGGTGGGGGACACCTCTAATGCTTGAGTCAGAATAGAGTGTGGAGAGTATTTTAATTTTTCAGATGGTATAGAAGTTACCTCAGACGTATTTGCTTTACCTTTATTTATTTGGAATAGAGGCCTGACCGATACGGCTTGTCTTTAGGCTTGACATCCTCTGATCCTTTCTGGATGAAGGATTGTTAGGGCTTCAAATTCGCTTCCAGTTAGAGGAGGAATTGATATGCTGGATGTATATCACAGGTAAGTATTGTGCCCAAGATTGTTAGTCCATTGAGCTAATTAATCACTATTAATTTTGCTTATATTTGAATTCCGCATTAGTGCATTTTGGTGATTCAAGCTCTGGGTTTTACTGAGCGAGCCCTCGATTTAGGGCTTGGGGTTTTTGTAAAACATGGGCTCTGGCCCATTTTCTGTTAGGGGATATTTGTTCCAACANTGTAAGAAAAAATAGAAATAAGAATAGTTAAGCAACCAAATGAGTTATCTAAGCCTAATCGTAGTGGGTCCAAAAAAATTCACTATGGCAGAGTGTAATGTGATTCTATCAAGTAATACAATGTGATATTAGGAAAATTTAGACATAAACCCCTTATATGTTTTACCATTTGAGATTTGCCCCATGTGTTTTTTAAGTATTAATCCCTTGTAATATTAAATTTTTTGGATTAGATCACTCCGTCATATTTTCTGTCCATCTCACTTAACAGATGATACGTATCACCTCGTGAGCCCGTCACGTGTTAAACTATTTTTTCTTATAAATGGAAGGAAAAAAAAATGGTAGTTTGTGGGATGGTAGACCTCCCCTCCCCACCAACGACCACCATGTGGTGGCCAAACTTGGCCACCAAGTGTGTGGCTGAATTGACCGGATCCAGCCACCCACGTGGTGGCCAAGCTAAGACCATTACGGGGTGGCCGCCGGTGGGGAGGGGAGGACTCCCATCCTACAAACCACTAATTTTTTTTTTAATCTTATGATAAAATATTATTAACATATATTTAGTTATTTTATTTTGAATTTTGAAAATAAGAAAAAAAGGTTGGACACATGGTGGGCTAATAGGGGTAATAAGTGTCATCCGTTAATTGAGTTGGACTAAAACTATGATGGAGAGATATGATCCAAAAAATTTAATAGTACAAAGGTTTAATCCTAAGGAAAAGCACATGAGATGAATCTCATAGGGCCCAAAAAATAAGGAGTATATGTTCAGATTTCCCCAAAACATGTTGGCCACCCTATTATGGATGTGTTTCGTGTTTCTACTAACGACTTCCAATAACCTGCAACAAGAAAATGAGAGAAGCTCGGTGTGGTGGGGGACACCTCTAATGCTTGAGTCAGAATAGAGTGTGGAGAGTATTTTAATTTTTCAGATGGTATAGAAGTTACCTCAGACGTATTTGCTTTACCTTTATTTATTTGGAATAGAGGCCTGACCGATACGGCTTGTCTTTAGGCTTGACATCCTCTGATCCTTTCTGGATGAAGGATTGTTAGGGCTTCAAATTCGCTTCCAGTTAGAGGAGGAATTGATATGCTGGATGTATATCACAGGTAAGTATTGTGCCCAAGATTGTTAGTCCATTGAGCTAATTAATCACTATTAATTTTGCTTATATTTGAATTCCGCATTAGTGCATTTTGGCGATTCAAGCTCTGGGTTTTACTGAGCGAGCCCTCGATTTAGGGCTTGGGGTTTTTGTAAAACATGGGCTCTGGCCCATTTTCTGTTAGGGGATATTTGTTCCAACAATTACCTTGCAAAATCTTGTCGCACGAGTGTGAAGGAGATTTCCAATTATGGTTTGCATTAATCATCCCTTGCTTCTCGAGTGTGTCGCATAGGTTTTTGGGCACGTTCTGTCTTTGCTTCATAAGTAACTACTTCGATGATACACCTCCCCACGAATGGGGTGGCATGTGCCGGCTCATTCCCATGTCTTTTCGTGTAGCACAGATCATGGGATTTGTTCATTTCGTATTTGTGTCAACGACACTTGTCACGATCTCGTTGAGGTTGTTTAACCATCACTATTCTTATTTAAACTCCTCTCTTCATATTTTCCGGTTTCTTGCCTTTACACCTTCTTCCAAAACCCTGATTGTTTCTTGTTGTGGTATTCTTCTCAAACCCTAACTTTTTGTATCTCAATTTTTTCTTTTCGATATTTGCCATCGTCAATATCCCCTCGTAACGCTTCTTGTTTCGGTTTTGGCGGCTCCCATTTTTCACACCCCCAGGCATCTCCTAATAAGTATAGGAGGGCTAGTTCCTACCATCCAAATGACTTTGAGGGCCACCGTTGGTCTACTACAACTTTATATATAGACCTAAATTTCGTGAGGAACTCGTATGGAGTTTCTGATTTTGTTGGTTTGGAGGCACTTAGGGCCCATCATGGGGTCGTTGATTTGGTGGGTTTTGCAAAACGAGTGCCCCTATATATGAGCATGTTTCTGACGGGGTTTCGTCTTCCCTTTTGTCACCCTATCCGTGACATCTTGGATTCACTGGGTCTAGCTCTGAATTCCTCCATAATGCTTGGAAGATCTTGCTGTCGTGTTGCATGTGTGGCGTTAGGTTTTGGAACCTACTGACGAGGAATATCTCGATCTTACAGTTATGAAGTTCATTTATACCCATGGTATCCGACGCCATGATAGGAATCAATGAAGTTTCCGTTTGAGGACTAAGTGTAAGTGGCACATTTGGAGACCGGGTACTCTCACGCCAAGGAGTGGCACAAGAAATTTTTCTTTGTATCTGGTATGGGCTAGGAATATCCGTAGGGGAAGTTAGTCACAAGTAGGGGTGTAACCGGTTTGGTTCGGCTCACGTTTGGGTGTATTTTAGAATCAAACTAGTATATACTGGTTTTGAGAATTGAAAAACCAAAACCATACAGATTCACCCTCAAAACTGGTACTTTTAGTTTTACAGGTTTTCTTGAAGAACTAGCAAGGTCAAGTGTTTCATTGAGCTTAGAACAACAAACCAATAAATTAAATTTTTTTTTTCTAAATGTAAAAATGATATGCAACAAAATTTAAGAATTATAGTAAACTATTATAGTAAACTATTAACAGCCTTCCATACATATACTGTCACCTCAGAAATTACATCAAATTTACAATATGCTCGTTCACATGGGAAAGAAAAGAGACACTCATCCACGATAGGAAATTACTTCCAGTTTCACGCTGCACGATAAAACAGCAAAGGCTTTTGCTTCTGCACATTTTGTGAAATAGTCTACGGTGACAATGATGAATTTTACTTCTTTGCCCAGGGGCAGGGGCCACAATGTTGACTCCCCATTATGTAAACTAAAGGTGTAACCAAGGTTTTGGATATTGTGTTGTATCGGCCGGTACGATTGGTATTTATCGTGTCAGAATAGTAACTGGCACGAGGGAGATAGGTGTTTTGTACCAGGTCAAATCCGGCCATTTCAGTGTGTTTCAATCAATACCGACTGGTTTTCAGTGTACCAGCCAAAATTTTATATTTTTGTATTTTCAATGTATTTTCATAATTTTCACTCTAATTCTCACATCTGAAGACTATTTTCTTGATTATTTTTAATCCATTTTTCTCGAGGACTAAAAATCAAATTCCTACTCCCATTTTCATGATAAAGATGAGTATTTTTTTAATAGTTGGATTGAGAAATTAGAAGTATTATTGAGTTTTATAAATATGCGTTTTAACTTTTTAAGACTTGCATTGATGTTATTTTGAAATATAATTTATACATATATAATTAATTTTTCTATATATAGACTATTTTGAAACGGTACTTGAAGTGGTATTAGTATCGAAATATTTCGTTCCCATACCTTAACCGAAATGATATTCAAAACTTTGGATGTAATCGGTCCGGTTCGGTCTAGTTTTGGACATATTTTAAAACCCTACCAGTATATACCAGTTTTGAGATTTGAAGAACCGATACCGCACTGATTATACCCCTAAACCGGTACTTCCAGTTTTATCAGTTTCGGTTCGATTATTCTAGCATATTATATTATATATATAATATATATTATAGTATATTATAATATATAACGATATAGTATTAGTATAAGTACTAATATAATAGACTATAGTAATAATATTAATTAGTAATTTATCATATAATACAAAATTATTTTTATATATAATTATATATAATATAAAAAATTATATAAAAAATATTTTATACAATATAAAAAATTAAAAAATATATATAAACCGGTTCAATCTGGTTCGGTCCAGTGTTAAAAAAAAAAAACCAAAACCAAATTGATTTCAACCGGTTTTGAGAAAAATGGAACTGCTACCGAACAGGATCGAACTAGTACCGGACCAAACCCGCTGGTTCGGTTTGGTTTATCGGTTCACTTGTTTTTTTTTTCACCCATAATGCAAACAACTAAGGTGACGTGATCAATGTCAGCTTTTTTAGCAGGTAATGAGGCTCTGGTGCATACAATTGGCATTTTGCACACTTCCTAACAAATTCTTCCCCATCCTTGAGAGCACACGGCCAATGATAGCATGCTCTCATGACTTTCCATGCCACAACTCTCCCGCAAGAGTGATTTCCACACACTCCATGTATCTCCGCCTGTACGTGTTGCATTCCTCTAATGATATGCATCTTAAAAGGGGAGTGGAGAAGCCTCTTTTGTATGATATGTCTTCTATCAAGGTGAAGTGTGCCGCTTTGTTCTTCATTTTTCATCAAGGAGCTCTTCAGCAGTCAGGTACTTTATCACATCTAGTGCCCATTTTGGGGCTCCTAGTCTTATTTCAGAAACTTTGACTCCAATGGTTGGGATTTCTAATGTCTTGATTGTTACTTCTCAAGGTAGAGTAGACTCTTCCATGCCTGAGGCGGTTTGCACCAGCTTGTTCGTCTTCTAGTTTTCTTCCCTTGGTATTTGCTTAATGTTGAAGACTAGAAATGGTCGCGCTTCTCTCATACCTGCTGCAAGTATTCTTTTTAAGCTTCTCGTCTTTCACCACGTGTTCCCCCATTACTTGGTTGACAACCACTTGGGAATTGGTCTTTATATCAATTCCCTTTTCCCTTAATGCTTCTGCCTTGGCGAGTCCCGTCAGAACAGCTTCGTACTCTGCCTCGTTATTAGTGGTTTTGAAGGAGAGTTTTATTGCTTAGTAAAGCTCTTCTCCAAAATCAGTTGTGATGTGTAAGCCTACTCCCCTGCTAGAGTGGTAGGATGAGCGGTCGACAAAGATTTGCCAATGTCTTCCTGTCGGTGTAGCCTGAACTTCTTATGGGAAGTTGATAATTTCAGCTATAAAATACACCAATGTTTGTCCTTTCATGGCATTCCAGAGAAGATACTGGATATCAAATTTACTTAACTCGACCGACCAATCACGAGGCGTTTAGAGGTGTCAGATTTTTGCAGCACTTTCTTCAAGAGGGATTTCTGTTAATACTTTGATCAAGTGAACTTGGAAGTAGGGCCTTAATCGAACCACCTCTCACCAACGCGAATGCTAACATGTCCATCCGAGGGTAATGAGCCTCAGTTCTCTTAAAAGCTCGACTCGTATAGTACATCAATCTCTAGATGCCTTTCTTTTCTTTCACCAAGGCCGTCAAGATTGCTTTCGGGGAGACTGATATGTATAATTATAGGGTCTCCCATTGCCTGGCTTGACTTAGGAGTGGTGGTTTGGATAGATACTCCTTCAACTTCTTGAACGCCCAATCACTTTCGTTGTTCCAGGACTAAACCTTCCATAGGAGCTTCAAGAAGTGTAAGCAATTGTTCGTTGACCAAGAGACAAATTTGTTGAGTGCCACTATATGACTAGTTAACTTCTGCACCTTGTTTGGGAGGCTTCATGTCCATTATTTCTCTAATTGTTCCCAGGTTGGCCTGTATGCCTCTCTCCAAGATCATGAAGCTTAGGAATTTGCCTAAATCTACATCGAAAGCACATTTTGCATGGTTGAGCTTCATTTTGTACTGTCGTAGTACGGTGAAAGCTTTATGTAGGTCTGCTATGTGGTATTCATGTTCTTTTCTTTTGACAAGTAGGTCATATACATAAATCTCCATGTTGTGGCCTTTCTGCCTCTTGATCATGTTGTTCACCAGTCTTTGATACCTAGCCCCAGCGTTCTTCAGCCCAAAAGGTATCACTTGGTACCAGTACACCCTATGGTCCATTACGAAGGAAGTCTTCTCCTGATCGTCTGGGTTCATCCCAATTTGATTGTACCCTAAATAGACATCAATGGAACTTAGCATTATATATCCTACCATGGAGTCTACTATCAAATCAATGTGAGGAAAGGGGAAGCTATACTTTGGGCATGCCTTGTTTAAATCGGTGAAGTCAACGCACATTCTCCATTTTTTGTTTGACTTCTTCACCAATACTACATTGGAGATCCATTTAGGGTAGTGAAGTTCTCTGATAAACCTTGTAGCTAAGAGTCGTTCCACTTCTTCAGTTATTGCAGCTTATTTCTTATGCTGAAACTCCTCCGCTTCTACAAGATCTTCTTAGCCTCATGGCCTATGCAGAGACGATGCTCAATGACCTCATTGTTGATTCAAAGCATTTCTTCATGGCTCTAGGAGAACAGACCTTTGTGTTTGATTATGAGTTGTTTTAACCGTTGCCTTATCTTGGACCCATTCTAGTTCCAATCCTTGTTGTGGCTTTAGGATGGTTTGGGTCCAGGGTCACAAGTTCCAAAGGTTCATTTGCCACTGCTTGTTTTAGATTATGCTCATTCCCTATTTTGACCTCTTGGTCAATGAGTTTGGGTTGTGGCGACGACAATACTTCACCAAAAGTTGAACTTTCCACCACTCGTACGTCATTTCCCTCATTTTTGTGCTCATATACATAGCATTCTCATGCCAGTACTCGCTCATCATGTACTTCTCCTACACCTATCTCTATCAGGAATTTCATATTCAAGTGGTGGGTGGAGGTTATGACCTTGAAGCTATTCAAGGTTGGGCACCCAAGAATAGCGTTGTAAGAGGAGGGGGCCTTAACCACAAGAAAGTTGGTCATGAGGCTGTGCAGGGTCCTTTCCCAGAGGACACATGCAATGTATAGCACCCAAAGGTTGAACTGCATCTCCTGAGAACCTTTTCACCGGTGTGGGCAAAAGGTGTAGTTGGCTTGGGTTGATTCCCATCTTTGTAAAGGCATCCTAGAAAAAGGATATTAGTGAAGCTGCCATTGTCATATAGAATTCTCCGAGTAGTGTAGTTGGCTGCCAACAACGTTACTACTAATGCGTCATCATAGGGGTACTGGAGTCCCTTGCAATCTTCGTCTCCAAAAGATATGGCGACTACCTTTTGGTTCTTTGCTTGCTTTGGGGGCCTCTCCGTTGAGAATACTTCTTCGTATCTAGCCCTTCGAGTATACGCCTTTCTACTGGAAGACGTGAGGCCATCCTCGACGAATCCTCCTACTATTATTTGGATCTCGCCCAAGGGGTGCATTGTTTCTAATCGGGCTTTGGTGAGGAGCATCCTTAGGAGTTTTCCACATTGTCCTTCACCGCTTTGGGCTTTCACTTTTGTCAGCCTTCAAGTTTGCTCCAAACTCTAGCTCGTGCCTTCTGGGCATTGAATGTTAGGTGACTAACCATTGTATCTCTCCATTTTCCCTCATTGTCTCTATCTTCTTTTTCAAGGAGTAGCAATCTTTCGTCTTATGCCCTTCCACTTGTTGGTAGGTACAGAAGTGACGGTTTCTCCTGTTTTGGTTGCCATCGCCCATTGCATGCCCCTTGCCTCCTGTTTGCACGTTCAAATTCGTTTGTGTTGGCCTAGAATTACTTCTGGAAACGTGTCTCCATTTCGCCTTTTATCTTATTAGCTTTTACTCGCCTTCTCTTGCACTATCCCGCCACTTTCTATTTTGGAGCTACTCTCTGCTTGCTCCAACTCGAACCTCCTTGGGGTGTTTAGGCCCTAAGTGTGTCCTCAGCATTGATGAAGTCATTTGCCCTATCCATGATTCTCACAGTGTTGTTGGACATCTTCTTGCTTGCTCTTACTTGAATTGGTTTCGGGGCCAGACACCTCGTATAAGAGCTGCAAGCGTAATCTTCTTATTTTGATCGTTTGCAGCCATCTGCTTCTTGTTTAACTTGGTGAGGTACACTTTCAAGCTCTCATCCTCCTGTTCTTTGACAGTCAGGGCTACCTCCTCTATCTACTAGCCATAAATTGTGTTGAAAACTGTCTGGCAAGCTCCTAAAAGCTATCTATGGAGCTTGCTGCAAGGCTTCGAAGCATCCTCATCCTACCCTTTTTAGTGTCAAGGAGAAAATCTAGCAAACAGTTTCTCCAGAGAAACTGTGGAGAGTTATGTGGGTTTTGAACATCTCTAAGTGCTCAATGGGACCCTTAGATACGTTGTCTAGTTAAAATTTGTGGAACTTTGAATTTGGGTAGGAGTGGCACCATCATTAACTCCGTGCTGTAAGGCAGCTCAGTGTTGTTGAGTAAGTGATTGATGGACGAGGATGTGCCTATCTTCTTGGCTATATCCTCATATTTTTCCAAGAGATTACACAAGTATTGATGCATCTTCCTCTTTTCCTCATCGTCAAAGTTCATCCTACCTGTATTCTACGATTATGCCTTGTTTCTCTTGGCATAGCTTGGTGCAGTGTTCTCTACACTCCTTTACGTAAGGGCTTCATTTTCTCGCTAGAGGCTGTCGATCTCTAGAGTCATCCCCCTTAGCCTTTCCTCCATCTGTGTAAATCTTCCCTCCATTCTGTTGTTTACTTGATCACTTGTTGTGGTTTCTTGATTGCATATTACTTGAGAGTGTGTTGTCGTAGGCATATGAAAGACACATTGAGATATCATAGATCCCACAAATAGTGCCAACAGGTACAAATGTGTTTCGTATTGATGCCAATGACTTCCAGTAACCTACAACAAGAAAATGAGAGAGGCTTGGTGTGGTGGGGAACACCCTGGATGCCTAAGTTAGAATAGAGTGTGGAGAGTATTCTAATTTTCAAATTGTTCAGAAGTTACCTCAAATAAGTTCTTAACCTCTATTTATATGAATCCCTAGCTTGACCAATACGACCTTATTTTAGGCTTGACATTCTTCAATCCTTGCTGGACAGAGGATTGAACGAATATCATGGGTGAGTATCATGCCCAAGATAGCTCGTCCTTTGCGCTAATTAATCACTATTAGTTCTGCTTAGATTTGAATTCTGCATTAGTGCATTTTGGAGGTTTGAACTTGAGGTTTTACACTACGGGCCCTCAGTTTAGGACTTGTGAGTTTTTGAGAACATGGGCTCTGGCCCATTTCCAGTCGGGGGATATTTGTCCCAACACACCCATTTGCTGGGCAAACTGAGGCACAATGCAAAGGTAGATGTCGATCCACTTGCAAATAGGCTACTTTTAGCCACCCCTTCGTGCACCTTTCCGTGCGAAGGATATGGTTACCATGAGAGTGGCTTGTGTCCACACCTTTGCATGGTGCATTGAGACAATTTGTAATACTTGAAGGTGAACCGCCTTCCCTGAGCTCCCAGTGTCGTAGTACCACGAAGGGTAGAGATTTTCCCGTTCACTAGCCCCACCCTCCCAACTCAAGGAGTGAAGTTTTATTATTATTTTATTTAGAGTTACTTTTGTTACGGTCAAAGCTAAAAACTTCCAACCCAACTCGATCAATCCGAAGTAACAGTGAAATCAGACAGTTGGGGTTGAGTAAGGTTGGATAATGCAAACACAATTATTCTAAAACAATGAAGCAACACCATTTTTTTTGTAATTTTATTAGAAAACAAACATTCAATCAATCCAAGTTGGGACAGAAGACCTGCTTTCGAGTCGGGTTGGATCAAGCAACAATTCAGGTTAAGTGGTGTATGGACTTCTCAAGTCAGCTTGTGAATTGCTTTTTTCAGGACAAATAGGGTATGTATAGAAAAATAAAATAAAATTGAACAGCCTTGGAATGCTTTCCCTATACTACATACACCCCTCCACAAGTATTGTTCATTTCTTCTCGTAATTTCCACACGTTATGGTTGGGTTTGGATACACAGTTCGGATGAGATGAGATGAAATATTTTGAATAGTAGTTAAATAAAATATTGTTAGAATATATTTTTTAATATTATTTTTATTTTGAGATTTGAAAATATTGAATTGTTTATTATATTTTTTTATGAAAATTTGAAAAAATTGTAATGATTAAGATGAGATAAGATGAGAGTTTTGTGTAAGCAAATAGAGCCCTAGTCTTGAGTAATGTACATCCACTAGTCGCGAGATATGGGATGTGCAAATTTTTTTATTGTTTACACCGTTCATGCTCCATGTCCAAAGCTTAGTATGCCTTTGACACAGATGGAGTGGTTTTTAATGAGTTGAGCAGGTCTGGTGTGGGAATCATTTTGCGAGATGATAAAGGCAAAGTCTTAATGTCTGCTTGCAGTTAGGAACCCAAGATTTCAGACCCTCTGGAAGTCGAGCTACTGGCTATCTTGAGGGGCATTCAGATATGTGTTCCTATGGGTATTCGAGAGCTGATTGTGGAGTCTGACTCCTTTAGTGTCAATGCTATCTTAGCTGATGGAGAGTCCATGTCCCCTCTTGGTAACCTGATCTTGTCTATTCAAGATCTCTTAAAACATATTCCTAAGGTGCAAGTTCAACATGTTAGTAGAGTTTGTAATGCAGCAGCTGACAGTATGGCAAAGTATGCTTGGTATGCAGAGAGTTAACAGTTTGGTGGGATTCAATTCCTGTGTGTATCCCAAATTGTTTGGCATGAAGCCAAGTTGTAACTTTTCTTACTACTTTTGTAATGAAGTTGATGATGTTGTTATAAAAAAAGAAGAAGAAGAAGAAGAAGAAGAAGAAGAAGAAGAAGAAAGAAGAAAGGAAAAAAAGTAAGTCTTTAATTCCTTTATTTAATTTTCTATTTTTTTTCAATGGGAAGATTTTGAAACCATGATAACATCCATTTTACTCCTACACGTAAAACAGAGAGAAANGAAGAAGAAGAAGAAGAAGAAGAAGAAGAAGAAGAAGAAGAAGAAGAAGAAAGAAGAAGAAGTAAGTCTTTAATTCCTTTATTTAATTTTCTATTTTTTTTCAATGGGAAGATTTTGAAACCATGATAACATCCATTTTACTCCTACACGTAAAACAGAGAGAAACACAGAAACCAGATAGATGACACGCACTGGTATTAGGGGTCTGAGATGATGATAGTTTTGCACATTACACAACGATTCGCGTAACAAGTAGCTGCTGACAANACACAGAAACCAGATAGATGACACGCACTGGTATTAGGGGTCTGAGATGATGATAGTTTTGCACATTACACAACGATTCGCGTAACAAGTAGCTGCTGACAAGATTTTCTTTTGATTAGTCTTTCACCTTTGAAGTCGCATAGGGTGTACTCTCATATTTACCATTCCACCTGTAATTTGGTTTGGATAAATAAAATTTAATAGAAATTCTTCATTCCCTGATAATTTTGATTGATTCAGTAACATAAACATTCCATAGTGCAGATATAGACATTGAAGCCACACTGACCTGTTGTCCTCTGGGATCTGGAGCTCCAAATTCTCTTTAAATTTCTGAAATACTAGGTCTACGTCTTCATCATCCAATTTGTCGAG
>QEOT01001384.1:323426-341399 GCA_003123785.1 Pterocarya stenoptera
GGATGTGAATGCCATTGTGACACGAAGTGGTAAGTCATTACACATCCCAACAACGAACAAATCAGAGGATGTGGAAAAGGATCAAGATAATAGTGATGCCGAGTTACCCAAGGAACCAGAGGTGACAAAGAGTCCTATTAAGGTACCATTCCCTCAAGTTTTAAAATCAAGCAAGCGAACTATGGATCCTAACAATGAAATCCTAGAGAATCTAAGGCAGGTAAAAATCAATCTTCCTCTTTTACATGTGATTAAACAAATGCCTACTTATGCAAAAGTTCTCAAGGATTTGTGTACAGTTAAAAGGAAGCACCATGTGAAGAAGACTACATTCCTAACAGAGCAAGTGAGTGCTCTAATTGAGCAGCGGATTCCTCCCAAGTACAAGGATCCTGGTTGTCCAACCATTGCATGTAGCATTGGAAATCATGAGTTTGGGCAAGTTTTGCTAGATTTAAGAGCTAGCGTGAATGTAATGCCATATTCTATTTATTTGCAGTTGGGGTTGGGAGAAATCAAACCAACCACTGTGGTATTGCAATTGGCTGACCGTTCAGTCAAAGTACCCCGGGGTGTGGTAGAGGATGTTCTAATTCAAATTGACAAATTTTATTATCCTGTTGATTTCCTAATCCTTGACACTAGCTCTGTTGTTGATACTACTTCTAAAATTCCTTTGATTTTAGGTAGTCCTTTCCTTGCTACTGCTACTGCTAATGCTCTTATTAATTGCAGGAATGGGCTCATGAAGTTGTCTTTTGGAAACATGACCCTTGAGGTGAATATCTTTCATGTTGCAAAACAGCCAGAAGATGATGATGAGAGCCACCAGATATACATGATTGACTCACTCATGGATAGGGGAGTTTCTATAGCTCATGATTTTGATCCCCTTGAGTATTTTCTTGTTAATTCTGAGTTTGATCCTATCAGTGATCCATCTGATGTAGTTGATATTTGTGATATTTTTTATAGAATTCAGGATTATGGCACTCGGGCATGGCAACCGAAGTTTGAGGAGTTGCCTGAGAGAAGTGCAAAACAAATTCCTTCAAGTGTGGAAGCACCCAAAGTTGATTTGAAACCTCTGCCTAAGGGTTTAAAGCATGCTTTCCTTGGTCCAGGTGATACTTTTCCTGTTATTATCTCATCTGAGTTGTCTGAGTCTCAAGGTGAAAAATTAATTCAGATCCTAAGTAAGCATAAGTCAGCCTTAGGTTGGAGCATTGCTGATATAAAAGTTGTTAGTCCCCTAGTCTATTCTCATAAAATTAATTTGGAGGAATGAACTAGCCCTCGTAGAAACCCCCAGCGTAGGCTTAATCCCACTATGAAAGAAGTGGTGAAGAATCAAGTGTTGAAACTTTTAGATGCGGGAATCATTTATCCTATTGCTGATAGTAAATGGGTAAGTCCTACACAGGTTGTTCCTAAAAAGTCAGGTGTTACTGTGGTGAAAAATGACCTGGGAGAGTTAGTCCCTACAAAACTTGTGACTGGGTGGCGGATGTGCATTGATTATAGAAAATTGAATGCTGCCACTCGAAAAGACCATTTTCCTCTCCCTTTTATTGATCAAATTCTTGAGCGTGTTGCTGGTCATCCTTTCTATTGTTTCTTGGATGGTTATTCTGATTATTATCAAATTGAAATTGCATTAGAAGACCAGAAAAAAACCACTTTCACTTGTCCTTTTGGTACTTATGCTTTTCGTAGAATGCCATTTGGATTGTGTAATGCACCTGCTACTTTTCAACGTTGCATGATGAGTATTTTTAGTGACATGGTTGAAAATTGCATGGAAGTTTTTATGAATGACTTGACTGTTTTTGGATCTTCCTTTGAAGCATGCTTATTGAATTTAGAGAGAGTATTGACTCGTTGTGAGGAGAAAGATTTGGTTTTGAATTGGGAAAAATGCCACTTTTTGGTACCTTCAGGTATTGTCTTAAGGCATATTATTTCTTCTAGGAGTATAGAGGTTGATCAATCTAAGATTGAATTAATCTCAAAGTTGCCTACACCTAGGACAGTAAAGGATGTGAGATCCTTTCTTGGTCATGCGGGCTTTTACAGGAGGTTTATACAGAATTTTTCCACCATATCTAGGCCATTATGTGACCTCTTAGCTAAAGATGCCTCATTTGAGTGGACACAAGCTTGTCAAGAGGCCTTTAAAACGCTAATTGGCAAGCTTACCTCAGCACCTATAATGCAGTCACCTGATTGGACTTTACCTTTTGAGATCATGTGTGATGCTAGTGACTTTGCTGTAGGTGCTGTTCTTGGACAGCGAAGGGAGGGGAAGGCTTTTGTCATTTATTATGCTAGCAGAACTCTAAATAGTGCTCAAATGAATTACTCCACCACTGAAAAAGAGTTGCTAGCTGTAGTGTTTGCTTTGGATAAGTTTCGTGCTTATTTGATTGGTTCTTCTATTATTATTTTCACAGATCATGCAGCTCTTAAGTACCTTCTTACAAAGAAGGATGCTAAGGCGCGACTAATACGGTGGATTTTACTTTTGCAAGAATTTGACATCACCATCAAAGACAGGAAAGGAGTGGAGAACGTAGTGGCTGACCATCTCTCGAGGCTCACATTTGAGGACATCTCTGACCACCTACCAATCAGGGATGATTTTCCCGATGAGCATTTGCTTTCTATTATTTCTCTACCATGGTTTGCTCATATTGTGAATTATTTGGTTGCAGGTGAGATACCAGTGGATTGGAGCACTCAAGACAAGAGGAAGTTTATGACTGAGGTACGTAATTTCTATTGGGATGACCATTTTCTTTTCAAATACTACCCTGACAAAATTTTAAGGCGTTGCATCCTTGATGAAGAGATTGCTAGCGTCTTGAAATTTTGTCACTCCCAAGCTTGTGGGGGCCACTTTTCAATGAAGAAAACCGCTGCAAAAATTCTGCAATGTGGATTTTATTGGCCCACCTTGTTTAAGGATGCAAACATCTATTGTCGCTCATGTGAAAAGTGTCAAAAATTAGGAGTTATGTCTCGTCGTAATATGATGCCCTTAAACCCAATTTTAGTGATTGAAATTTTTGATTGTTGGGGCATCGATTTCATGGGACCATTTCCTCCTTCTTTTGGATATCAATATATTATTGTGGCAGTAGATTATGTGTCAAAATGGGTAGAGGCAGCAGCTTGCAGGAGTAATGATAATAAGACGGTAATTAAATTTCTCAAAGAAAATGTGTTATCTCGATTTGGTACACCACGTGCTATCATTAGTGATCGGGGTACACATTTTTGCAACCATTCTTTTGAGGCTTTGATGAAAAAATATGGAGTGGTACATAAGATCTCTACTGCCTACCACCCTCAGACAAGTGGACAGGTAGAACTTGCAAACAAGGAAATTAAGCAAATTTTAGAAAAAACGGTCAACCCGGATCGCAAAGATTGGTCTTTGAGACTAGTTGATGCGCTTTGGGCCTACCGTACAGCTTTCAAAACTCCCTTAGGCATATCACCTTATAGGCTTGTTTTTAGAAAGCCTTGCCACTTACCTGTGGAGCTCGAGCATCGAGCTTATTGGGCAATCAAGCAATTCAATTTTGACATGGGAGAAGCAGGTAAGTTTAGAAAATTTCAGTTGACCGAGTTAGAGGAGTTGAAAAATGATGCTTATGAGAACTCTAGAATCTATAAGGCTAAAATGAAAGCGTTTCATGATAAAAATATTTTGAGAAAAACATTTAAACCTAATGATAGAGTGTTCTTATATGATTCTAGACTCCATAAGCACCCAGGAAAACTTCGGTCTAGGTGGACCGGCCCTTTTATAGTCATGAATGTTTTTACAAATGGGGCAGTAGAAATAGAGGATCCTAAAGATGGTCGGATCTTTAAAGTAAATGGTCAACGCCTTAAAGTATTAACTGATAGGCAAGTTCCGGAAGTGGAAGATATTCCACTTGTGGATCCGGTCTATCAACCTTGACCACACGACGCATGTATGTTTTCTTTTTCTCTTTATTTGTTTTGTTTGTTTTGTTTTCTCTTATTTTCTCTTTTTTCCTTTTTGTTTGCTGTTGTTTTCTTTATTTTTGTTTGTAGGTTAGTTTTATTTTGTCATTTCAGCTTAACATCTTTGGTGCTTAGCAAGCTACTCACGTCAGTCATCAGGTGTATTCTACCATTTTTAGTTACTCTCCATTCAAATTTAATTCTTAAACATTGAGGACAATGTTTCATTTAAGTTGGGGGGTGCCGGTGCAAAGTCAATGTTTAAAATGCTTGTTAGAACTCTGTAGCATATTTTCATGTGCCAATATTTTAAAAAAAAAATTTGCATCACACGCGCATCCTTTTCACATGTGTACTCATTCTCATTCATAGTCATCTTAGTGAATTCACCAAACCCACCATAATCTTTTTCTGAAGCATTCACAGAACCCTTAATGCACTCATCCAAGTTTTGTGGTAAGATGGTGGTTTGACACATGTAACTAGAGAACTCTTTTGCTTAAGCATTCATGTGAGTTTTGGAGAAGATTAAGAGCCTACAAATGCAGTAAATTGTGATAAGCATTCATTGATCTATTGAATTGGACACTTCTTTTGAGAATATCATTACATGGTTTGTGGTAAGATGGTGGATATACTTGGGATATGACGAAGGTCAACTTAGGATCAACGTTTGAGCCTTTCAAGCTAACCCTTTCCATCTTAAACCCCTAGTAGCCAACTTTGAGCCAATAAACACATGTAGCTTTTTGTTTTCATATGCCCACATCATCCATACCTCTCCACATTGGAGTATAACCTATACACAGATTTTTCCTACCCTTGTTACTTCCAAGTGTGGACTAGATGTGGAATTTTTATCTTTTCTATAGAAAAATAAAAGGAGAGAGAGAAATGGGAAGAACATGAGTTACAAGTTATTCAAGTGAGTGAGTTTCAAAGGTAAAAATACCAAGATTGAGTAAAAATAGCAAAATACCAGGGTAACATACATAATTGTTCACCAAGTTTAAAAACAAAATGAAAAAAAAAATAGAATTAGAAAAAAAAAAGAAAGAGAAAAAGAGGCATTATTCGATGATTTGAAAAGTTGAAGAGTACATCAAGTGAGAAATGTGGTTTATTGAGAGGTTTAATAAGATTCCCTTTGTATGTATTAGGAAGTTTTTGAATCATTTTCATCCTTTTTTTTTTTTTCATATAACACTGGACCCAAGCCACGTTACAACCTTTTGTGTTGACCGTTCTGATCCTAAGTAAGGCTTTGGAAAGAGTGGTGGAAGTCTTATTTATTATTGTTCCTATCATAAGATCAATGTTTGCTTGTTGCTTGTACATAATTGCCTAATTCCTCATGAAAGTGTGTGTACACCCATTGTCAACTCTATAGAGAGAATCCTCACACAAAACATTTTTATATCCGTGAGTTATGGAGTTGAACCTTTCGCTTGAGACGTTCTTAATGTTGCATGTGTCAGGGCTTCTGGTTAGATGGATATAGTTTGGAACACATACACACTCTGTGGATTGCTATAGGTGGATTGCTTGTGATAGGATTATTGAATTCCTAAGATTGCTTTGATATGTGAATCTGGAAAGTGTGATTTGGTGGCCTTTGTGTGTAATTTTATTTGGTCTATCTCGACGTCTTGGCATGAAAATTGCTAGGGACTAGCAATGAGTAAGTTGGGGGGTGTGATGAGTGTATGAAAGTACACTCTAAATACCCTATTATTGGACTATAATGCTAAAATATAAATAGAAATTATAGAAATTAATGTGTATTCTTGAATTAAGTTTCTATTTATTTTGAGATACTTCTAAACAGATTTTTATGTTTAATTTTAGGGACTATAAAAGAGAAAGTCAAAACCCAGTCAAATTCAAAGGACTTTCAAATGGGCAAGTGTTGTAACAACCTAAGAACTTTCAATGAGTGTAGGACTCTTCAAATAAGGATAATTATGAGGTTTAAGAGTAATTCAGATCAAGAGAAATAGTCAGAGTCCAACATGCTATAGAAGACTGTCTGGATATACTTTAGTATTTCGAACACAACTTTCTACTCACATATCGGATTGATTCGATTCTAGATACATTGGAAAGATAACTTAAAGGGCTACGACTTTGTCTCTAATACAAATTTTCAAATTTGAATTTCTGAAGTGCATACGTGGCTGCCAAGATAAGTCCTAAGATTTAGGCAATTTTTCTAGGTGGGAATCATGAAGATATTAGGGTTTCTTTCCTATCCTATATAAGGATATCATTAGGAGGCTGAAGAGAGAAGGAAGAAAGGAATTTAATTGTCATGGCCGCCATTTGCTTTACCTTTCTCTTGAGTTTTTGTTGTCCATTATATTTATGGGTAACTAAATTCTCAAGTAGGGGTAGGGATGAACTTGCACATTAGATGGTATTTGTAATTTATTTTTGATTTATGTATTTGATTTTCAATTACTAAAACTCTTTTATTTTATCATTCTCAATTTATCGTTGATGTTCTCTTCTCCGAATAATCATATAATTTATTCTGTTTATGGATTCAGTCATGCTTTTTCTATTGAATGGATTAGTTCTTTGATTATGTTTGGATCAATTATTTATCTATATTGATTTAATTCTTTGTTGCAATATCGCTATCAAAGTATATTGTGGTCGTAGGATTTTCTCAATAGTGATAATAATTTACGCATTTTAAAAGTGGTGAATGATTTTTCAAAGGGTTATATTTGGTTTAATCTTGGTTTATAAATCTATATCTTCCGATTGAAAATTTTGGGAATTGAGTTTCCAATTGAGTTATCCAATGAATTAAGAATAATTAAAATACCAGATTTGTGCAAGGGATTCCTGACGCTCTACTGTTTGTCAAATTTAAGTAATTTTTCCGTTAATCACTTTACTTCACTTTAATTTACATTTAAAATTAGTCTTTGCTTTCCATTGATCATTTAATATTTTTTCTTAGTTTCTTTGTATTTTTCTACTATTCTTTTAATTTGTCTCTCTGTAGAATCGACACCCCAAAGCTGTGCTACAACTACCGCGTTATTCTTTGGGCGTAATCAGGTGTATTCTACCCTTTTTAGTTACTTCCCATTCGAATTTGATTCCTAAACATTGAGGACAATGTTTCATTTAAGTTGAGGGGTGGTGGTGCAAATTCAGTATTTAAAATACTTGTTGAAACTCTGTGGCATATTTTCATGTGTCAAATTTTTTTAATTTGCATCACACGTACATCATTTTCACATGTGTACTCATTCTCATTCATAGTCATCTTCGTGAATTTACCAAACCCACCATAATCATTTTTGCTGAAGCATTCACATAACCCCTAATGCACTCATCCAAGCTTTGTGGTAAGATAGTGGTTTGACACATGTAACTAGAGAACTCTTTTGCTTAAGCATTCATGTGAGTTTTGGAGAGGATTGAGAGCCTACAAATGCAGTAAATTGTGATAAGCGTTCATTGATCTATTGAATTAGACACTTCTTTTGAGAATATCATTACATGGTTTGTGGTAAGATGGTGGATATACTTGGGATATGACGAAGGTCAACTTAGGATCAACGTTTGAGCTTTTCAAGCTAACCTTTTCCATCAGAGATCCCTAGTAGCCAATTTTGAGCCAATAAACACATGTAGCTTTTTCTTTTCATATGCCCACATCATCCATACCTCTCCACATTGGAGTATAACCTATACACTGATTTTCCCTATCCTTGTTACTTCCAAGTGTGTACTAGACGTGGAATTTGTTTTTCTTCTCAATAAAAAAGAGAGAGAGAGAGAGAGAGAGAGAGAGAGAGAGAGAACATGAGTTACAAGGTGTTCAAGTGGGTGAGCTTCAAAGGCAAAAATACCAAAACTGGGTAGAAAGAGCAAAATACCAGGGTGGCATGATTGTTCACCAAGTAAAAAAAAAAATGATGAAAAACCAAGTTAAAAAAAAGAAAAGAAAAGAAAAAGAAAAAGAAAAAGAGACATTATTCAATAATTTGAAAAGTTGGAGGGTACATCAAGTGAGCAATATGGTTTATTGAGAGGTTTAGTAAGATTCCCTTTGTATGTATTTGGAGGTTTTTGAATCATTTTCATCCTTTTTTTTTCATATAATCCCGAACCCAAGCCACGTTACAACCTTTTGTGTTGACCGTTCTGATCCTAAGTAAGGTTTTGGAAAGAGTGGTGGAAGTCTCATTTATTAGTGTTCCTATCATAAGATCAATGTTTGCTTATTGCTTGTACATAATTGCCTAATTCCCCATGAGTGTGTTTACACCCATTGTCAACTCCATAGAGAGAATCCTCACACGAAACACTTTTATACCTGTGGGTTATGGAGTTGAACCTTTCGCTTGAGATGTTCTTAATGTTGCATGTGTCAGGGCTTCTGGTTAGATGGATATAGTTTGGGACACATACACACTCTGTGGATTGCTATAGGTGGATTGCTTGTGATAAGGTTATTGAATTCCTAAGATTGTTTTGATATGTGAATCTCGAAAGTGTGACTTGGTGGCCTTTGTGTGTGATTTTATTTGGTCTATCTCGACGTTTTGGGGTGAAAATTGCTAGGGACTAGCAATGAATAAGTTGGGGGTGTGATGAGTGTATGAAAGTGCATTCTAAATACCTTATTATTGGACTATAATGCTAAAATATGAATAAAAATTATAGGAATTAATGTGTATTCTTNCAATCTCGAAAGTGTGACTTGGTGGCCTTTGTGTGTGATTTTATTTGGTCTATCTCGACGTTTTGGCGTGAAAATTGCTAGGGACTAGCAATGAGTAAGTTGGGGGTGTGATGAGTGTATGAAAGTGCATTCTAAATACCTTATTATTGGACTATAATGCTAAAATATGAATAAAAATTATAGGAATTAATGTGTATTCTTGAATTGAATTTTTATTTATTTTGAGATACTCTTAAGCAGATTTTTATGTTTAATTTTAGGAACTATAAAAGAGTAAGTCAAAACCTGGTCAAATTCAAAGGACTTTCAAATGGGCAAGAGTTGGAACAACCTAAGAACTTTCAATGAGTGTAGGACTCTTCAAATAAGGATAATGATGGGGTTTAAGAATAATTCAAATCAAGAAAAATAGTCAGAGTCCAACATGCTTTAGAAGACTGTCTGGATATATTTTAGTATTTTGAACGTAACTTTCTACTCACATATCGGATTGATTCGATTCTAGATGCATTGGAAAGCTAACTTAAATGGCTACGACTTTGTCTCCAATAAGAATTTCCAAATTCGAATTCCTGAAGTGCGTACGTGGCTGCCAAGATAAGTCCTAACATTTAGACGATTTTTCTATGCAGGAATCATGAAGATATTAGGGTTTCTTTCCTACCCTATATAAGGACATCATTAGGAGGCTGGAAAGGAAGGAGAGATGAATTTAATTGTCATGGCCGCCGTTTGCTTTACCTTTCTCTTGAGATTTTTGTTGTCCATTATATTTATGGGTAACTAAATTCTCAAGTAGGGCTAGGGATAAACTTGCACATTAGATGGTATTTGTAATTTATTTTTGATTTATATATTTGATTTTCAATTACTAAAACTCTTTTATTTTATCATTCTCAATTCATCGTTGATGTTCTCTTCTCCGAATAATCATAGAATTTATTCTGTTTATAGACTCAGTCATGCTTTTTCTATTGAATGGATTAGTTCTTTGATTATGTTTGGATCAATTATTTATCTATATTGATTTAATTCGTTGCTGTAATATCGCTCCCAAAGTATATTGTCGTCGTAGGATTTTCTCAATAGTGATAATAATTTACGTATTTTAAAAATGGTGAATGATTTTTCAAAGGGTTATATTTGTTTTAATCTTGGTTTATAAATCTATATCTTTTGATTGGAAATTTTGGGAATTGAGTTATCTAATGAATCAAGAATAATTAAAATACCGGATTTGTGCAAGGGATTCTTGACGCTCAACTGTTTGTCAAATTGAGTACTTTTTTCGTTAGTCACTTTGCCTCACTTTAATTTACATCTTTGTTCTCTATTAATCATTTGATATTTTTCCTTAGTTTCTTTGTTCCTTTTACTATTCTTTTAATTTGTCTCTCTGTGGAATCGACACTCCAAAGCTGTGCTACAACTACCGCGTTATTCTTTGGGCGTAATCAGTGTGGTAGGGAGAAGTTGTCTTTTGGGCAATTTTTATTCAGGTCGGTGAAGTCTACACACATTCTCTATTTTTCGTTCGCCTTTTTCACCATGACTATGTTGGACAACCATTCTGGATAATGAGCTTCCTTGATAAAACCGTCGGTGAGCAAACTCTCTACCTCTTCCTTAATGGCAGCATACTTCTCTGCGCTAAATGACCTTCTCTTCTGGCGTACTGCTTTGTGCGTCGGGTCCACGCCCAAATGGTGTTCAATGACATCATTGTCTATGCCTGGCATTTCGTAGTGACTCCATGTGAAAACATCCCTGTATTCGATTAATAATTGTTTTAATGCTTCCCTGTCCGCCAATGGCACATGGGTTCCAATGCATGTATCTACCTAGGCGATCTGGGTATAATGTTACGAGCTCCAATGGCTCGTTAATTTCAGCATGCTGTTGGCTCCACTCGTCCCTAACCTCCATGTTTCCTTGTACTGCTGGTGAAGGAGGAAAAGGTGGTGCCAGTGCCTTCCCTTGCTTCATTACGATGCAAATCTCGCCACGACCTTTTCGTAGTTCCTGCACATAACACTCTCGTGCTAATGCCTGCTCGCCTTGTGACTCCCATATCCCGTTGTCAGTTGGGAACTTCATTTTGAGATGGTACGTGAAAGTCACCGCCCTAAAATGGTTAAGTGTTGGTCTCCCAAGTATAGCGTTGTAAGAAGAGGGCGCTTTCACTACCAAGAAGTCGGTCATGGTAGTTGCTGTTCGTGCTCCAAATCTGGTAGTCACCGGGAGGGTGATAGTGCCTACGGGCAAGATGGTGTCTCCAGAAAAGCCTTTCAATGGTGTTGAGGAAGGTCTCAGTCTACTGACATCAATTCTCATCTTTACAAATGTTTCCCAGAATAGTATATTAGTTGAGCTTTTGTTATTAATTAGTACCTGCCTGGTCGTGTAGTTGGCTATCACAAGAGTGCTTACCAACGCATCATCATGTGGGTATAATATCCCTTCTCGATTTGCCTCCCTAAAAGAAATCACCATTCTGTCAACGCCCAGCCTTGGTTGCTTGGTGGCTCTGTCCGCCACATAAATATCTTCATATATGGCTTTTCGCGCATACGCCTTTCGGCTTGATGTGGATGCACCGCCTCCTGCAATTGTTCGAATTTCTCCTATGGGCGGCCTGTCCTTTTCCCCCGTTGGGGGCGCTCTGTTCCCATTATTTTGGCGGCTAGGCGCTTGGTGCTGCAGCTCAGGACTCCTACTCCTTCTGGTTTCTCGCCTAGTTTCCTGGCGCCTTCTTGGTTTTAAACGTTCTGCAATCATCCATTCTAACTCCCCGGTTCCTGCCATCTCTGCCACTCTCTTTTTCATAGTCGTGCAGTCTTCGGTCCAGTAGGACCCGGTTTGGTGATATTTACAGTAACGTCCACTCGTTTTGGGCTGACGATGTTCCTCTTTTTCTTTTTCATCTTCTTGCACATTTAAGTTATTATGTATAAGCTTGGGATTGTAATCTGGCCTATTCTCTTGTCGATTTGCCCCAGTTTTCCTATCAATCTGGCCGCATCTTCTTTCTGGCTTGCTATTCGCTTTCCTGGGATTTACCAAAGCTTATCCTCAGCATTGACAAAGTCATCCGCTTTGTCCATGAAGTCCCTGAGAGTGGATGGAGTCTTCCTGGCGAGTTCCGCCATAAAGGGACTCTAAGGCCATATCCCGCCTAGGAGGGCGGCAAGGGTGATCTTCTCATCTTGGTCGTCCGTCGTCAAACGTTCTTTGTTAAAATGTGTAAGATAGGTTTTTAGGTGTTCATCTTCTCCTTGTTTAACTGTTAGTAGATAGGCAGCTGGGCGCCTGCGCCTTCTGCTGGGCATGAATTGTGTTAAGAACTGCTTAGCCAATTTTTTGAAACTGTCTATCGATCTTGGCTGGAGGGTCCTGAACCATCCTCTTGCCGTCCCTTTTAAAGTCAACGGAAAAGCCCAGCATGCTTTCTCGTCGGGAAAACTGGGCTTTGAAGTTCTCCAGATGGTCCACTGGATCTTTGGATCCATCGTACAGGTCTACTTGGGGCACCTTGAATTTTGGCGGGAGGGGCACGGCCATAACTCGTTCACTATACAGCAGATCTGTTTTACCGAGCAGGCATTCAATTGAAGAAGATCCTCCTATCTTCTCTACCATCTCTTCATATTTCTCTGCCAGCTCTTTCAATTCATCGTACATCTTTTCTTTCTCCGTTCGTCCCAGGTTCGACTCCATATTGGACGGTTCTTCTCCTTCTCCTTATTCACTATGGGTGGGTACAGTGGTATTGCTAGATTCAGCGTTCCTCCACCGTAGGTCATCATTCTCCCTCTTCAAGACCTCCATTGCTTCCAATGCTTGCTTCAACTTTTCCTCGGTTGCTGCTAGTCGTGCTTCGACAGATGGATCCATTGCTCGGCTTGCTACTGAACAAGTTACAGTTGGCATGTGAGAACCACGTAAAGAAAATTACTACGTAATCCCACAGACAGCGCCAATGTAAGGACGTGTCTCACTTCCAGTCTGCACCGTTATGCTGCACAAGGATCAAAGTGTGGTCGGCCTGGTTCGCCTAAGAGCACTCCGATGCTTAAGTCAGTAAGAGTTTCAAAATTATTCAAGAATCAGAAAAATCAAAAAAGGATGATCCCCTACTATTAAGGGTTACTTGGTATATATAAAATCTTATTATGATGTTTATCTGATGCAGAGTTTATCGGGGCGTGAAACCGAACTTTTTGGTGTAACCTAGTAACTGAATTGGTCACATATCTGCATGAGATCCTTATTTTCCTGTAAAAGGTTATATGCGGATTTTTGATTTGGTCGGGCTCTGGATACTCTAGCTTCTTTTGTTCAATTGAAGGGCCTTTTATATTGGGCTCATTTTATATTTAGGCTTGTTATTCAGAATGAGCTTTTTTTACCATTATAGGCCCTCCAAGAACAAAACAATAAAAAAATAATAATAAAGAAAGAGAATGTTGGCTGAGACTTTCGGCTGGGTACACGAGACATGAAGAATAAAAGAGAGAGATGGGAGGAAGCGGCTTGGTCGGATGGAAGGCTCAAAGAAGAAATAAAAAAGGATTCTTTATGGTGGAGACACCATGTAAAAGCTAGGTTGTTTGGAATATGTCTAATGCATGGTGCTTTGGTGCTAAGACGCACCACGGGAAGAAAAATAATTGCAAAGAGATACAGTCACGTGGAAGAAATGAAGTTCTATATAAAGGACTGACCGAAGGAGTTCGGAGGAGTTCGGACAATTTTCGGAAGTTTTCGCAGTATTTTCGGCAGTTCGATTTTTGAGAGAGTTTTACTATCCTTGTTCAAGTGGACAGCTAAGTCCTTGAGTAAAGTTAGGGATAAACTTGCACAATTGAGAGTGTTTTTAGTTTATTTTTTATTTATGTGATTGTTCTTTGTTGATGTAAACTCTTGTTTATCATTCTCTAATTATCAATAGTATTTTCTGATCTCCAAATAATTTTGGAATTGATTCTCTTCATAGATTCAGTCATGCTTTTTTTTATAGAATGGTTAAGATTCTTGATTATGTTTGGATTAATTTATTGTCTTTATTGATTTAATTCTTTGCTACAATATTGCTCACTGGATATATTGTCGTCGCTGGGTTGTGAAAAGTGGAGTCGAAAAATGAGATGGAACTATAATCTGGAGAAAGACTGATTCTCATTCCATTAAGATGTCTATTACAAGACTTTGCTACATCTTTATATACACGTTACAGAGGAAAAGGATCAAAAGGAAGAGTCCTAAAGTTAACTTTTTATTTTCTACTGGTTTACAAGAAATCTGTTGCAGTCTTTTTCTTGTTGTTGCTTTTCATCACTTTATTTTCTTCAGTGCAGCTTGACATGTCGTCCCATGCTTCTCTTTTGTTGTTTTACTTTTCTGTGACAGTGCTTTACACTTTTCTTCTGCTGCATTGTGCTTTTCATCAATTTGTTTACTGCATGATGTTCTCTGTATGCTGCAGTGTACTTCATGTCTCTTTTCTTTGCATTCATCTTTAGTTTCATGAGACTCCCCCTCAAGATGGGCATAGATATTGAGTATTTCCATCTTGGACAATAAGAACTGAAAAACAGAAACTGTTAAGGCCTTAGTAAATATATCTGCTAACTGGAATTTTGAAGCAATGTGGACTGGTGTGATGATTCCAACTAAAACTTTTTCTCTAACAAAATGGCAGTCCAGTTCTATATGTTTGGTTCTCTCATGGAAGATAGGATTCTTTTTGATATGAATGGCTGCTTGGTTATCACAGAGTAAGAGGGCAGGTTGTGAATGATCAATGCTAAGTTCTTTCAACAAACCGAGGAGCCAAATGATTTCACAGCTTGTGAAGGCTAGTGCTCTATATTCTGCTTCTACTGAGGACCTAGAAACAGTCACTTGTTTCTTTGATTTCCAACTTACCAATGAGTCCCCAATAAATATACAAAAACCTATGACTGATCTCCTAGTTTCGGGACATGCAGCCCAATCAGAATCACTATAGGCTTTCAAGTGTAGAGATGACTTTGATGACATGAAGATGCCTTGGCCTATAGAACCCTTTAGATACCTGAGGACTCTATAAGCTGAGTGCAGGTGAGCTTGTGATGGTCTGTCCATAAACTGGCTTAGCACATTTACTGCATACGTGATATCTGGCCTGGTAATGGTCAGGTAGATGAGTCTTCCAATGAGTCTTCTATAGATTGTAGGGTCTTGTAAGATCTCCTTTGTGGTATGACTCAGCTTGTGGTTTAACTCAATAGGTGTGGAGGTAGGTCTGGTACCAAGCAACCCCGAGTCTTTCAAAATCTCGAGGGTGTACTTCCTTTGGCAAACATTTATTCCAGCTGATGATCTTGCAATTTCTAGTCCTAGGAAGTATTTGAGGGGTCCAAGTTCCTTGATCTTGAACTTTCCATGGAGGTGAGCCTTGAGTAAATCAATTTCTCCTTCAGAATTTCCTCCTATTATGATATCATCCACATAACCTAGTAGTGCTGTGAAGGCTCCTTTCTCATTTTCTTTGGTGAACAAGGAGTAGTCAGATTTCGATTGGTTAAAACCAATGGCAGTGAGTGAGTTGGAGAATTTTGAAAACTATTGTCTTGATGCTTGTTTAAGTCCATAGATGGACTTATTCAGCTTGCATACCAGTTTCTCCCCCTCAAGCTGCTCTCGGTGAATGTGATAGCCAGGTGGTAGATCCATATAAATTTCCTCATCAAGATCCCCATGCAAGAAAGCATTATGAACATCCATTTGAGACAAAAACCAGTTGTGGATGGATGCTAAGGCAAGGAATACTCGAACTGTAGTAAGCTTGGCCACTGGGCTGAAGGTCTCTTGGAAGTCAAATCCTTCTCTTTGGGTGTAACCCTTTGCTACAAGCCTTGCTTTGTGTCTTTCAAGTGAGCCATCAGATTTGAGTTTGACTTTGAAAACATATTTGCAACGAATTGCAGTTTTGGTGGGGGGAAGAGAAGTGACAGTCCAAGTGTTGTTCTCTTCTAAGGCACCCAGTTCAGTATTAATGGCATCCTGCCAATGCTTGAATTGTACAGCTTCATCATAGGAGGATGGTTCATAAAAGGATGAGAGGGAAGCAGAAAAAGAATGATGAGGTAGAGAGAGGTGCTTGTGAGTCAAGTATTGATGGAGTGGGTGAAGAGTTGAAGGGGATGGATTGATGGGAGGATGGGAGGCTGCTGTTAGACAGTGATATTGGTGGAGATAGGCAGGTTGATGTCTTTCTCTTGTGGATCTTCAAAGGGATGGGTTGATAGGCAGCTCTGGTTGTGGGGTTGAGGAAGGAGATTATTCAGGGGAGGTAGGGATAGGAGACATAAGGGGTTGAGGCATCTCGGATTGTGAAATGGATGGTGACATGTGATTGGGTGGAGTTGGGTCTTCTATTGGGATAGGTTGTGACATGGAAGTGGATGAGAATGTGTCATCTAGCAGTGCAGGAGGGAGTACAAGATTTTGAGGGAATGAGAGAGGAGGAGAAGGGATGGAGGTGGGAGATTGAAATGGGAACACAGATTCATGAAAGATGACATTTCTGGATATGAATGTGGAATGAGTTTCCAAGTCATAAAGTTTATAACCCTTAACATTTGCAGGATATCCCATAAATATGCAAGATTTTGCACGTGGTTCAAACTTAGTTCTGTGGTGCTTGGTAGTGCTAGCATAACTCAAGCATCCAAAGACTCTAAGGTGAGAGTATGAAGATAGTGAGGAAAAGAGAGCTTCGTAGGGAGATTTGTTTGAAAGGATGGGTGTGGGGATTCGATTGATAATGTATGCAGCTGTTAAAACTGCATCTCCTCATAATTGAATGGGCAATCCAGCTTGGAAGAGAAGAGCTCGAGCCACATTCAAGAGGTGTTGGTGTTTCCTCTCAACAACACCATTATGTTGAGGGGTATACACAAGATTTTTGGTGAACAATTCCATGATCTTTGTAAAAGCTTGTCATTTCAAATTCAAGACCATTGTCAGTCCTAATTTTCTTTACTTTCTTATTGAATTGAGTATTTATGAGCTGGAAGAATGACTGTAAAATGGATCTTGTATCAGATTTTGATTTCATTAAAAAAATCCAAGTTACTCTAGAAAAGTCATCCACAATAGTTAGAAAGTAATGAAAACCTTGAAGTGAGGCTTGAGAATATGGTCCCCATATATCACAATGTATTAAATCAAAAGGGAGTGAACTAGAGGATACACTTGAAGGAAAAGAAATGTGCCTTTGTTTGGCCAAATGACAGATTTTACAATGGGAATGATCTTTGGACTTTACATTAGGAATATGAGAATGAATCAAACTCATTCTTTGTGGAGACAAATGCCTAATCTAAAGTGCCATAGATCAAAGTCTTGCTCTGTGGTAGCTTGATTGAGTCGAGTTTGGTTTGAGAGAGTTGAAGGAGGATCGATGTTGCTGTCATGAAGACAAGGTAGCAGGTAATATAAGCCAGTATGGACTTTAGCAAGTCCAATCGTCATCCATGAAGAGAGGACCTGAATGAAGCACAAATCTTTTGAGAAAATTAGGCAAACATCTAGTTTTTGAGTGAGCTTGCTAACTGAGATTAGATTAAAAGTGAATGAGGGAACACATAGAACATCAGTCAGGACTAAAGATTCTGAAAGTTTGATAGTGCCTATGTGTGTGACTTGGGCCTTGGTACCATTAGGGAGTTGTACAAGGGCTTGAATGCAGGAAGGGGACTTGTCAAAAAAGGAGGTGGAGCATACCATGTGATCAGTGGCACCTGTATCCATGATCCATGGTGTGTTATGAACACCAGTTTGTTTATTTCGAGAATGTGAGTTGTCTTTGCCATGGTTTATGGAACTGAGATGAGATTGTTTAACAGGCAATGAGAGAGTGGTGAGGCAGTGATATTTACCTGCTAGGTTCGAGTAGGATGTGGTGGAGGAGCTGGTTTCAGGAGTGTCCGATTTAGTAGGAACAGAAGCAGGAGGGAGCAGAGTAGGCAGAATTGGTTTGGCTTCTCCCAAGTTCAGTTGAGGGAATTGAGCATTGACAAGAGCCATGAGGTGCTGTGCTTGTGCCTGAGAGAGATTCAACTGAGAAGCACTTGGAGCAGGTGCTTCCTAAGGTGATGAGACAACCTGTGCAACAACTTGATTTGCAGAATATGATGCAGTAGGATTATTTCCAAATTTTGTTTTGGTAAATTTAAAGTTTGGTGGGAATCCTACCAATCTATAGCATTTATCCTTCG
>QEOT01001384.1:384180-394331 GCA_003123785.1 Pterocarya stenoptera
GAGGAATTTTCAAGAATCCTGTGGACGTACAGGACAACAACCAAGACACCAAATGGGGAAATACCTTTCGCCACAGCCTACAGGAGTGAAGCGGTCATACCTGTCTAGGTGGGGATGGCAAGCTAAGGGCACAGGGATTCAACCCCAAGCAAAACATCAGAGCGTTAGAGGAAAGCTTGGATCTATTTGAAGAAATAAGGGCCGACGCAGAGGTCAGGATGGCCACCCACAAGAAGAAGATAGAACTGTACATCATCAAGAGGGTTAGGCCAAGATCCTTCAAGGTGGGAGACTTGGTTCTCAAGGAGACGGGAGTTGCTATCATGGAGGAGGGAAAGCTAGGACCATGGTGGGAGGGACCCCATGTGATGACAAACAACAACCGCCGAGGAAGCTATCGCCTAAAAGACACAACAGGGAGAGAGTTACCGCATCCATGGAATGTGAAGCATCTGAAGAAGTATTTTGTATGACTTTTCTATGTAATAATTTTAATGCAATAAAAGACTTGGAGGAATTTATGTCTATTTCTCTTCTTATACTTTTTGCTACACCTTTGCCCACCAAAAAGGTGACGAGAAAGGAAGCAACTCAAAGCGATGTATATTTACTCGCCCACATTTATGCAGTCGAGGCACCCTTTCGTCCTCCCACTAGTACCCTTACTCGCTCACATTCACGCAGTCAAGGCATCATCCTACTACACTTAGGCAGAGTAACCTTGCTCACCAACGTTTACGTGATCGCGGCATCCTCCCACTACACTCAGGCCGAGTAACCTTACTCACTCACATTTACACAGTCAAGGCATCCTCCTGCAACACTAAGGCTGAGTATCCTTATTCACCAACATTTACGCGCTCGAGGCATCCTCTCGCTACACTTAGGTTGGGTAACCATACTCACCCACATTTACAAGCTACGCTTAGGCTGAGTAACCTTAGTCGCCCACATTTACGCAATTGAAGCATCCTCCCGCTACACTTAGGCCAAGCAACCATACTCGCATGCACTTACACGATCAAGGCTTCCTCCCGCTACACTCAAGTTGAGTAACTTTACATGGTTGAGGCATCCTCCTGCCATATTCACTCACTTGACGAGAAAGGAGGAAACAATTCAATTAACATGGTAATTAATGGAACATCAGTATGGCAATATAACATATATTTCAATCCAAGATGACATAAGTTCAAGTGTCTATTACATAACCATTAGTCAAGTCTTGACTAAAAGAAAATTAAAGAAAATGCATTAAGGATGAGAAGCAGGAGGAGGAAAGGCATTCGACATTGTGTCTCACCCCCAAGGATTCGAAGACNAAAAAGTTCTATGAGCTTGGCCAATGAAGGCACACATTGATTGATTCTCTTCCTCCAGGTCTGGCTAGCCCTTAATTAAAGCAGCGGCTAAGTGGTCTACTCCCTAGAGAGATAGGGACATATAAATAAAATGAAATAGTGAAAGGATTATGAAGGAGAGGGAACCTCATACCTAAAAGGTGAAGAAGAGACATTGGGAACTTCATTCCAAGTTTTACCAACCGAGGACAAAGTGACATCAGTAAAAGGTTGGCAAAGGGCGAGGAAGGAATGGAGACCTTACCTCCATTGAAGTATGCACCTGTAGATCCGGCATAGGGAAATTCAGGAAAAACAAGGGGAAGAATAGGTGTTGGTTACCCCAAGGTAGGCGAAATCAGAGCAGAAGTAGACGAGGCAGTTGCAGTTTCAACTATCGGCACCTCACCTCCAATGGCTAAAGACACATCGCCGGACTCATCAAAGGGAACCAAGGAACTGGGTGGGATTGTTTGGGGAACCCCCAGGCAGGAAGGGTCAAGAGTCAAGACTATCTCACTACGGGAAGGAGGAATGTCAAAGAGAGCCTTCTTTCCCTTTTTGGCCCCAGCAGTAGAGGATGATAACATTTTTGTCCTCGAGGCAATAATGGAGCACCCAGAAACTGGTGACCAAACACATGCACCTTGCTGGGGGAGACAATAAACCTGTTAATGTTGGCACGAGTTAAGAGATTTTCTAGTCAAAGTTAAACTATCATTTGCTTCCACCCAAGCATGTATTAAACGAAGATGAGCCTCTTCATGGTCAGAGAGAATAATTCCAAAATTTTAGTCATTAGGAATATGGCTGCAAGAAGCTTGAATATGGAATTTACGACGACTTGCTTCACCTGGGGGAAATTCCTAACCTTCACCAGAAACAAAGAAGAACTTTTGTTGCCAATATTTGGCGTGGGAAAACCAACGCTCAAGTTGGGCCACTCGACTGCCTGTATGAGTTTTGAAACTGCAAAGATTTCCCCCTACACGATGAATGCCGGGAAGATGGAGAAATTCACGAGCTGTTAGGTCAGGATAATCATCACCCATGGGCTCAAGAACCTACCTCCAAGCAGCACAACAACCCATCAGTATCCTCCAAGCATTGGACACCAACTGGGCAAGGGCAAGCCCTAGGAAGTGAAGCACATCTCTTACTGGCCAGCAAAAGGGCAAACGAAGCCGCATGAGGAACATTAGGGAGTAAACGGCCACATAAACGACCAGACCCCCAACATTAACCGTTCCCCTAGACAGCTCAGGTAGGTTTAGCACCATCGAATTTGGGATCCCGCAATGATGCCTCACGAAGTCCAGGTCAAAAAGAGTGGTTTTCGTGACCAAGTGGTGGCCCTCAAAGACTGGACGCTGATTGGCTTCTTTTTCCTCACGGGGAGGAGAGTCGCGGGGTCACGAAGAACAGCCTTCAGGAGAAGCAAACGAATGAGAAGACTTGTGCTAAGCCAGTGTGATAAGAAGTAGCAAAGGCAGAGTTGGATGGGAGAGAAAGAGGTAGATGAACGAGAAAGAGAAGCGTATGGAGTATGAAAAAGGAGGAAGGAAGGCGCAGGAAATGGAATGATGCCTTCACTAACTGACACATGAAACTCAAAAGGACAAAGCCCATATCACAAAGCAACGCACTGAGTACAAGTCCCTTCATGCCGCGCATGAAGAGACTTTGCGGGGTAACTAGAGGAGACACATTTACTATTCCATCCTCTGGGCCCATCGCAATCTTATGGGCCAAGCCTAGATAACTGGGCCTTAGTTAAAGATATTATATGGGCCATAAATTATGGTCACGGCTCACTATAGAGGAAGTGAGAAGCTAACAAACTCCCAATGGCCAGGGTGTTACAATAGCTGTCTACTGACTACATAAATAATAGGCAACAAGAGGGAAATTCAAATAATAGGCCTCAACCTAGTTTCAAATAGGAGATAAGGCAATTACGAGTCCTCGAAGGATGACCATGGCCACTCTATATATATCCAATGACTAATACCCAAAAAGGTACGCAAACATTTCCATTCTCATCTATAACCAATACCATAGCAATTCCTTGACTTAGGCATCGAGGTGTCCCAACATCTTTGAGCATTTTTCCTCTATTCTTGTTGTAGGTTGTGAGTAGTGGGAAGTGCATAACATGTCCATAACAATCTTAGTGCATACCTAACTCTAATTTTCCGATATATATTTTGTTTTTAGTGCAAATTATCCCCTCTTGGCTCCTTCATCCATTCCTCATCCTCTCTTTATCTTTCTAACTATGAAGCATGGAGGATCTTGGTCTCCTTGAAGTATCAAATAGCAATAGAGATAAAGCACCAAAAGTAGCAACCAAATACAAATCGAAATAGCAACAATCATCGATCACAACACCAAGTTTGGCTCTTTCCTTCAACTCTTCCTTTTATTTTCTCTTGTAACCTCACCTAAACTAAAGCCTCCATCTTCCTATTCCCCTTAAGCATCTAAACAAGCTTCTTGGCTCCTTATTAGAGCACCAAAGTAAGGCAAAATTAGCAGCACAAAACTGGTAAGCTGGAATTATTCTTTTCTATTTTCCTGCTACTATGTGCTCAGTTCAGTCCCTCTTTCTTCTATTTTCTTCCTCTTGTATTATGTAACTCTACCATCTCATGTTGCCCTAATTCCTAGCTTCAAATAGACTTGTAAAATAAAAATTTGAAGATGAGTTAAAGCTCTAACCAAGAGGAAACAGCAGCTGCACCCTGGTAGGATTCTTAAACAGTTTATATTAGCTTATCAGCTTTTTTCATGTCTATTGTACACCTTTGCAAAAACGACCACCATACATCTTAATTAAGTTGATTTGTGCTCCTTTTCATTTTCTTTAATCCATGTGCTTCGACCTAGGCAGGAAGCAAACTTGAGAAAATGCAGTAGCAGCTTCACCCTCGAGTTCAGAATTCATTTTCTTAAGTTCTCTAACTTCCTTTGGTCCTTTCTTCCTCGAGCCAAAAAAGTAGCATCTTATTCCAACTTGTAAGTTTAAATAAATCCCAAAGAGCAACCTACACAATATCAAAATAGAAATAGCAGCAATGCTGAAATTTCCCAGCTTTCTCCAACTTCCAGCTGCACTCTTCTATTATTTTGGTTCTTTTATGTGTAGTACTTAAACTACTTCTTTCCCTTACCTTACCTTCATTTTCTTTACTCTCTTGGCACTACAATTACCAAGTGATGACAGATTTCATGACTTAGTGGCCATGACAGCAATAACATTCAAGTACTACAACAAATTCCAGTCTCATTGCTCAATTCAGATTTTATTTCCTTTTTCCTTTTTTCAGTGTATATTCTAAGTAACCCATCCCTTGTGCACGATATCGCCACCAATGGTGATAGAAACAAAAACCACTATCCATGTTAGCAGCAAATTGAAACAACCTATCTGCAGCAGCAGTTTTTAAATTTGAACCCCTTACTGTTTGTTCTACTTTATAATATCTTCACTCATTTTAAGCCCTCATCTTGAATGACCTAACTCCCTAAACCCCATGCAACACCTTAAATATGTCCATAGCAGCAGCCACAGTCATTCTTTTCTATCCAAACGAGCCACAAGAATTTCACCCTGTCCACTTATGTAAACTACAGCAAGATTCAACTCCTAATCTTGCGGTGTGTACTTCAAATCTTGTTTCCACTTCCCACTTTACAGCTTGTATTATAAGTATATCTTAATTTCCTAAACTCTAACACACCCTATAAGACACATAGATGTGTTGGAAACCAAAAATAGAAGCCCCAAACCAGACATAGCTGCAAGAACATTAACAAAAACATAGTTTATGTTTCACCATAAGTTTCAAGCTTTTAGTTGCTTTGATTCTTACTCTACCATTGAATTCCATCACTCCACATTTATTCTTGGCCACAATAGCTTGAAGAAATCAACCATAGGAGCCTAAAAACAGTAACCGCAGTAGAAGAAAACAACAAATAACATTGAGGTAGCACGGTAGTATTTAGGATCTAACCTCATTTCTTCAATTTCGATTCCTCCTCCTCTTTCCCAGTTTGTGTTCTAAGTGACCTAGCTCTTAATACTTCAAAAACACCTGAAAGAAATACCAATTAGCAACTGAACAACAACCACACATAGCTGCCCAACAGAAGCAATATCAACACTGTAGCTGTAACTGTAAGTTCCAGCCCTATGCATCTCAAGTTTGACTTCAATTTCTACGTGCTCCTCCTCTCAAACTCCTATTTTAGAGTACTAACTTCCAAATCCCCAGCAAAACCTGTTGAAGAAAGAACCCACTGATATCCTTACACCAGATCTGGAACCAATTTCTTTCTAAGCTGTTAGGAGACCTTCAAGCTCGGTGATCTATGGAGTTGAAGAGGTAAAGAGGAGAGCTTTAGGGCTGCTAAGGAAGGAAGAACCGGACTTGAAGATGAAGAAATGGGAATCGATTGACCCAGGCTCCGTATAAGCCGATAGAGTGCAAAACGACGCAGCAGAGGCATGGGAAGAAGTGAACGACGTCACATTAATAAAGAGGAGAAACGACAGCGTTTTTAGTCTAAATAGCAGTAGTCGGTTATGAACAACGGTGTGTTTTAGTTCTATGAATATTATTGTTGCAAAGGAGTTTTATGTAATTTCAATTTGGGCAATTAAGTATCATGCCAGAGGGGTTTGTCCGAACCATTTCTGGAGCATTTCTTTTTAGCTGGAATTTAGTAATTGTCTAAGGAGGAAGTGGGACCTCAAATCCCCACTACGTATGAACTTGAGGTATTTTCCATATCCTTGTGTGTGCATCTGGTCACTGTGTTAGCAATTCATTCATTCTATTACTGTTCATCTTGGAGATTCCTAACAAGTGGTATCATAAGTCACCGATCCTAACCTGTTTATGCAAACCGATCCTATCCTTCCATTACCCAGCCATTGCAAGCATTTTCCATACTGATTATACATCCAGATTTCATTCCAAACACATTCTCTACATTCCATACATTTTCACAGCCCATACAAAAAAAAAACAGAAATAGCCAAACAGCAACATATACAACCCAGAAATAGCCAAACAGCACCATACACAACCCAGAATAACCAACCAACCCATACACTACTATGGCCGAGAATACCAGATCCAAGCACCAGCAGCATGAGAACCTTCAACATGAAATCGAACACCACCATCAAGAAATCCTGGAATTAAAATCAGATGTCAGTACATTGAAAATTGATGTTACTATTGTCAAAAGAGATGCTCAAGAGATTAAATACATGTTACACACTCTTTTTGCCTGTCATCAAAACCAACCACCACCACCACCACCACCACCCATCAATCCTGAATTTCATCTAGAAGATGAAAATCCAGAACCGAGAAGATTCAATCCTAGGGGAGTCAAACTTTATTTTCCTCATTTTCAAGGGGTTAATCAGGCTGCATGGCTTTTCAAAGCCAATCATTACTTTGACTTCCATCAAACACCACTACCACAACGGTTATTGATGGCCTCTTATCACATGGAAGGGGAGGCCCTTGTGTGGTTCCAAAGAGCAGCAGATGGGGGCTTATGTCGGGATTGGGAGATCGTTACTTCTTCTCTTTGGCCCAACAGCATATGACGATCCCATGGAAGCGTTGACTAGGCTCAAGCAGACCAATTCAGTTGCTGGTTACATGGCACAATTTGAAACATTGTCCAATTGCTTGAGGGGTCTCTCGGATCTTCATAAGCTGAGTTGTTTCCTCAGCGGACTGAAGGATGAAATCCGCATTCCAGTTTGAATGTTGAACCCGATGAATCTAAATGCAGTGTACGGTTTGGCCAAGATGCAAGAAGAGTACCTCCCAAGTATTAGAAAAGTCACTAAACCTATAGGGGACAGACCCACTTCCGTGGGAGGGGGGAATTTTTCTGCAGGTTCTTATTCTAGTGACTATTCCAACAAGTGGCGGAAACCTATGGGGGGTGCTAAACCAATTTCTTCCGAGCAAATTAATAAAAAGCACTGCAAAGGATTATGTTTTAATTACGATGAGAAATGGAATCCTTTACACAAGTGTAAAACTCCTCGCATTTATCCATTTGAGGTGGATGAGGACTATTGTGAGGAAGAAGAAACATTGGCCGTTGTGGACAGTGAAGAAAAACCAGTGCTGGAAACCCCAGCCACACCAACCAGCAGCAAGGAAGAGCTGGAAATTTCCTTGGCTACTATTGTAGGCACTCCTACAGTGAGAACGATGAGGCTAGTGGGGAGTATAAAAGGAGAGCAAGTGGTGATTCTAGTTGACTCGGGCAGTTCACACAACATCATCGATTCCACTTTTGTCTCTAAGTTGCAGCTGCCAGTTGATTATTTAGTCAATTTAAAGGTCCGGGTAGCTAATGGACAAAGCTTAAGCAGTGATGGGTTGTGTAGAACAGTGCAGCTGAAGGTAGAAGGTAACTTACTAAACTCCCTCTTCATTTATTAGACCTCGCTGGTTGTGACATTGTGTTAGGAGTCCAATGGTTAGAAACCTTGGGACCTATTACTTGGGATTTTTCTAAGCTACTAATGTTTTGGTTTGAGGGGAAAACCATTGAATTAAAAGGGCTGAAGCTAAATCCTTCAATTGTGGAGGAAAGTGGAAAAGTTTGCAAGGCCACTTTGGCAAAAAGGAAGGGAATTTTCTTACAAATTATGTGTGTGGGGAAAGGAAAACAGGAAGATGGGAATGTGCCTGAACCATTTTCAGAACTGTTAGAAGCATTTAAGGAGGTATTCGATGAACCTCAAGGTTTACCCCCACCCCGTTCCCATGACCACCAAATAGTTCTCAAGGAGGGTACTCAACCCATAGCCATTGCACCATATCGATACCCGTATTACCGGAAAATTGAAATTGAAAAAATGGTGGCTGAGTTGTTGGGATCTGGAGTGATTAGGCCTAGTTTTAGTCCCTTTTCTGCCCCTGTTTTGCTAGTTCGAAAAGCCGATGGCAGTTGGCGGCTTTGTGTGAATTATAAGGCACTTAATAAGGAGACGGTTAAGGCAAGGTTTCCTATTCCAGTTATAGATGAATTGCTGGATGAACTCTTCGGAGCGGTGATCTTCTCTAAGCTCGACCTACAATCGGGCTATCACCAAGTGTGCCTAGTGACATTCCTAAAATAGCTTTTTGTACCCATGAGGGTCATTACGAGTTTTTAGTGATGGCTTTTGGCCTCACCAACGCTCCAGCCACATTCCAAGGGTTAATGAATGATGTATTCAAACCTTTTTTGAGAAAATTTGTTCTTGTATTTTTTGACGACATCTTGGTATATAGTAAGTCTAAGAAAGAGCATGATATCCACTTGAGAGAGGTTTTGAAACTGTTAAGACAGCACTATTTGTACCCAAAAAAATCCAAATGTCAGTTCGCTGTGGAAGAAGTGGATTATTTGGGTCACATAATTTCTGAACAAGGTGTTAGGGCAAAACCTTAAAAAATCCAGTCAATGTTGGATTGGCCAACTCCTAAGACAACTAAAGCCTTGAGAGGCTTCTTGGGGTTGACGGGTTATTACAGAAAATTTATAAGGCATTACGGGCTGATTGCAGTCCCATTTACTCAGCTTTTGACTAAGAATGGGTTTGTATGGAACCAAGAAGAAGAGCTGGCATTTAATAAATTAAAGGAAGCAGTGACTAGTCCACCAGTCCTTGCATTACCAGATTTCTCAAGGCCTTTTTTAGTGGAGTGTGATGCTAGTGGGAAGGGAATAGGTGCTATCCTTATGCAGTCAGGACAATCTATAGCTTTTTTGAGTAAAATGTAAAAAGGGAAGGCTCTACTACCCTCAACATATGAGAAGGAGTTTTTGGCCATTGTGACAGCGGTGCAAAAATGGCGGCCCTATCTTTTGGGGCAGTCATTTATCATTAAAACAGACAAACAAGCGTTGAAATTTCTGCTTGTGCAGAAAATTGGAACGAAAGCCCAACACAAATGGATGAGCAAGCTTATAGGTTATGATTTTAAGATTGAGTACAAGAAGGAAAGAGAGAATGTCGTAGCTGATGCACTGTCGATAAAAGGGGATATTGAAGATGAAGAGGTTGGATTGCTGGCCCAAATTTCATTTCCTACGGCAGATTGGGTGGAGGAGTTAAAACTTAGCTATAAAAATTGTGGCGCCCCCAACTTCCATGTACGGACACACACGGAAATCGAGACACCCGAGATGATGACAACACGGTCACGCACCCCATCGACATGTGCTGAGTGTGTGCAATGCAACACGTGTACAATAAAATACGCAGCGGAACGGTTAAGTCAAATAACTAAGTACCAGAGTTTAATACAACATCAGAGTACTGAAATCTACATGTCAACATAATACAATTTTGTTTACAAAACAGCATCAAGTCAAATAAAATACAATAAACAAAAGCAAAAATAATCTTCAACACAAATATAGCCATGTCCCTACTCCTCAGGCGGAGCCGCATCCTCGGGCTCAGCCTCATCAAAACCTGTATCGAAATCTACAGTTCCACAAAAATGGAATCGCAGGTAAGTAAAACCCAAAAAAAAACTCAAAGACAATAAATATATTAAACAACCAACGCTATGCATGCTCATGATAACCCAAGCGTAAAAACTCGAGAAAACACATTTCTCGAAAAACACAATTTTCCCACTCACGCCAAAAACACCATTTGGAACAAATTAACAAATCCAGGAATAATTCCTTTAATTCCAATTTTAACCGTATGCACCATGGCCTCCCCTAGGGACCATCCACATACTCTGGCTTCCCATCTTCACC
>QEOT01001384.1:402827-413990 GCA_003123785.1 Pterocarya stenoptera
GGTCAGTGTTTAAATTGCATGGTTTTCCAAAAACCATAGTGTCAGACCGAGATCCTGTGTTTTTGAGCTCCTTTTGGAAGGAGCTGTTTGTTCTTCAAGGGACATCTCTAAACTACAGCTTTGCTTATCACCCACAAAGTGATGGGCAGACAGAGGCGGTGAATAAAGTGGTGGAGGGGTACTTAAGGTGTTACGCAGGACTTAAGCCCAAGGGGTGGAGTCAGTGGCTACCCATGGCCAAGTGGTGGTACAACAGTACCTACCACAGCTCAACCAAGATGACCCCATTTGAGGCTCTTTACGGGTATCAACCCCCAAGGTCACTTGACTATATTCCAGGGACTTCAAACAACACGACAGTGGACCAACTACTATAGAACAAATCACAGATCATCAACCTTTTGAAAAGTAATCTCACGGTAGCGCAAGCTAGAATGAAATAATATGTGGATAAAAAGAGAACTGAGAGACAGTTTAATGTGGGAGATTGGATGTACCTTCGTCTTCAACCATACCGCCAAAAGCCTGTAGCTTTACGCCGAAACATGAAGCTGGCTCCGTGTTTTTACAAACCCTTCCAGGTGACTTAGAGGCTTGGATCCGTCGCGTACAAGCTGGAGCTACCCCCTTCATCTCAGATCCATCCCGTTTTCCACGTGTTGTGCTTGAAGAAGAAGCTAGGGGATCGGATCCAACCATTAGCTACCTTACCGCCCACCAATAGCAATGGAGAAGTGATACCCGAGTCTGAGGCTGCGAGGGACCGACGGATGAGACAACAAGAAGGACGAGCAGTGACCGAAGTGTTGATTAAATGGAGAGGTCTGTCGGAAGCAGAGAATAGTTGGGAAAACTTATGGAAAATTAGGGCTTTATATCCCCACCTTGTGGACAAGGTTTTATAAGAGGGGGGGAATGCTAGGAGACCTTCAAGCTCGGTGATCTATGGAGTTGAAGAGGTAAAGAGGAGAGCTTTAGGGCTGCTGAGGAAGGAAGAACCGGACTTGAAGATGAAGAAATGGGAATCGATTGACTCAGGCTCCGTATAAGTCGATAGAGTGCAAAACGACTCAGTAGAGCATGGGAAGCAGTGAACGACGTCACATTAATAAAGAGGAGAAACGACAGCGTTTTTAGTCTAAATAGTAGTAGTCGGTTATGAAAAATGATGTGTTTTAGTTCTATGAATATTATTGTTGCAAAGGAGTTTTATGTAATTTCAATTTGGGCAGTTAAGTATCATGCCAGAAGGGTTTGCCCGAACCATTTCTGGAGCATTTCTTTTTAGCTGGAATTTAGTAATTGTCTAAGGAGGAAGTGGGACCTCGAATCCCCATTGCGTATGAACTTGAGGTATTTTCCATATCCCTGTGTGTGCATCTGGTCACTGTGTTAGCAATTCATTCATTCTGTTACTGTTCATCTTGGAGATTCCTAACATAAGCATTCAACTAGGATTCCTTGATTGTTTTGACTCTTGGTTCTACCAACTTTAGGTACAGCCCTCTTCTCTCTTACTTCCTCTTTTATGAATCATATGTTAGATTGGTGAATGAATGGATGCAATGTGTCGGAAAGGTGACCTCAAGGGGTCACAAGCTATGGCTTTGAAATTAAGAAAATGGTGGTAAAGGAATGTATAGAGTATTGATTGGATAATTGAATGGGTCTAAGTGAAGGAAGTTTAACTCAATGGTAGTTTTATGCAAGTTCTAAGTTTAAGTTGCATATGCACTTGAAAAGGAAATACTACAAAGCTATGTATGAATTTAGGTTGTTACCTGACATGCACATGAATGGACTGCATGAAATAAAAATGGCATGGGGTCCAAATTAGTATTATTTTCACTCTTCTAGAGTTTTCTATATAATATGAAAAAGAAAAAGAAATGTTTCCTTTTATCAAAATGAAGTGAAATGCTTTTATGAAAAAATGTATTTGTATGCAATGAAAAGAAAAGAAATTGTAATACCCGGATCAGTAAACACATATTTTATAGTTTAAATAGGATTCTCATAATTAGAATACCCTTCAAAGAGTTATATATAAATATATTACTAAGAAAAAGGTGGGCGGTTGAAATGCTGCCCAACCTATCCAATGGTGTAAAAGTGTCCGGGATAAGGTTCCCTGGCACTTAACTTTGTTTGCAATGCTTGTTAAGAGAAGAAAAGAAAAGAAAGGAAGAAAGGAGGGGGGGCATAAAAAAGAAAGAAAAAGGAACAAGAAGAAGATAGGAAAAATGCCATCAAGAGTGTAAGTGGAAACTGTGTCAGCCCTATGATCAAGCCTATAGATTATATATTGATTATATGTTATTATATTAAATTCTAACTAACAATTTACTATTGATTTTGTTTTGGATTTAAGATTGATTGCTAAAATATTAATTGTTTCTGTGATGTTAATTATTTGTCATTATAGTATCTATTTGCTAAATGTTTGAATAACTGAACACGGTTAAAATTGGGAGTAAGAGACCTTCAAGTGGAGAGTGACTCTTTGCTAGCAGTCCAAGAACTCAATGGCGATAAAGAGTCACTGTCAATGTGAGGAAACCTGGTTTATGAGATAAAGAAATTGCTGCTTAGATTCCCAAAGGTTGTTGTAAAGCATAGAGGCCGAATGGTCAATGCTGCTACCCATTACTTGGCAAGACATTCATGGCATATAGATGACCTACTGACTTGGTGGGACTCCTTTCCTGAAAGTGTCTCACAAGTTATCTGGCATGATGCATTGATGTAATTTTCCAATCTTTCTGTTGAATAAAAACAGTAAGCTTCTATCAAAAAAAAAAAAAAAATTGGCAAGCTTATGTCCCTTTTTCTATCACTCATTAAATTGTGCATTCAAAAGACATTGCTACAAGCATGTCTCTATATCAAGCTATATACTCGTGCAAACGACATTGATCTAAGCATGCCCCAATAAGCTAATGGAATTCTGGAAATAAGGTTGGCCATTTTTTATAATTAAAAGACTCAACTAGAGTTGTTTCGGTCCTGAGATTGGTACTAGATCTACTTATGGGACAATGCAATACGTCCGATAAGGATGGATGGAGTCCCTGGAGGATGCATACCCCATGGCAGGAGACTATTAAGTCATGTGAAAGGACATCCCTACATGATGAAGGTAGTAAAGGGCGCACAACCCACTTAGGGGACCATGTGTTTAGGTAAAATGATACAGTCAACAGTGAATAGTGATAAATGTGAAAATTTGGGATAATATTGTATTATATATTTTTGTCTCCACTATCATATCACTGCCAATATTCTAAAATTGATTTTTGGACCCTTTTTGAAATTTTAACAATTTTGGTTGAGTTAAGAAAAGAGCCCTCTTCAGTTGGATCGATATGCATGCTTTTCAATGTACTCGCCTGGGTTGGCGAGCATTGTCACTCGTTATATTGCTCACCAGGTTACTTGTCCAGGTTGAAGATGAGGTAATCACAATTAAGGCTTACATGCCCACATGTAAGGCCCCATTTCTGTGATTGACACTTGTCAAGCATGTAGAGAAAGACCTTTGGAGTTCCAAGAAGATCTTACTTGGGAAGAGAAGAAGGCATGTTCTAGAAGAATGTTGTAAGAGCAAGAAAGAGAGAGAGGGGGCAACTACACAAGCATGGGGAAGGCCAAAGATCACCCAGGGAAGAGCTAGGGTTTCGGCCAACATAAGGAACACACACTTCACTTGCCACATGGCAATCATGACACGAAGTAGAGTTCCTAGGAAAATCGGATTTTGTGTTGTGACCATTTTTCCACCAAATACATTGAACCTAGACAAAAGAAGAAGGGCAAAGAATGAAGAGAGGTTTTGATTTGTGGGAGGCCACACACCACATGTAAGAAGGGCTTTTGGTTTTCCAATGCCATCCCATCATAAGGAAGAGGAAGAGACCCTTTTGTCAAGAAGCCAAGTGGCATCCATGCACAAGGGGAATTTCAATAAGGGATGGAGACTTATATAAAAGGGCATTGCCAAAAATTTGGAGGTCTTTTGCTCAAGTTCTCATTTGCTTCTAAGGAGTTTTCGACCACCACTACTTGCTCTCTAGTTCTTACACTTTCTCACCAAACAAACGCCACCATTCTTTTCACAATTTCGAAAAAAATCATCCAGAATACTTCTTCAACCTCTCGACTAGAGGAGAAGCACAAAGAGGTCAGAACCATTACACTATTTCTTGCACATACATGCACGACCAAGAGGGAAAACAACACCAACAAGTTTCAGTTCTAGGGTTTTCCCACATGAACACGCACTTTCACTTTAGAAACTAGAGTTTTTCTTAAAGAAAAGGAAGAACCCAAAATATTCTTCTTATTTTAAGCACATGAACACAAAGTATAAAGGGAATGAAGGCCAAGGCCACCACTTGGAAGAAAGGCTAGGGTTTTTGTCTTTAAGGGTTTCAAATTCTTTTTCCATGAGAAAGCATTTTCAAAAACCTTAGACACTCACACTCACCCTTATTCCAAGACTAGGATTTCTCTAGTCATCTTCTAAGTGTGTCATGTATATATTTTTTAGATTTGCTATTTTATATGTGATTCCCTCAGCTCCCGCTTGGGATTTGATGGAAACTGAAGCGTTGGGACATGCAACACAAGGCTACATACCCCTCGTACATGATAGTTAAGATGCAATGCACCTAATGATAACTAGCAGTATGAAGTATATCGTAGTGAAAAGTCAACTTAGGTCAAATAATAGGACAATTATCATGGTACCGAGCACATAAAATCCCAATGTTTCACATTTCATAAGAGTTATCAAAATAGTTAAGTGTTCCCAAAAGAGACTCCCAAAATACGGGACCAATACATCAAGTTATCAAAAGAGTCATTTCCCAAAAAGCGGTCCCAAAACATAAATCTTCATCTTTAATGAGAATCAGGCTTCACTCGTTTCTCTAAGGCCCGATCATTTTCCCGATTGTGGCGTCGTTTAAACTCCTCAATATCCTGAAGTATCTCAGTAATTGCTTAGTCAATTAACTCAAGATGATCCAAGATGGAAGGCTCCAACAAGCTTATGACCATCTTAGGCTCAATCCTCTCTGAATGAGGTGTTGTCCTTTTGCGCTTCGTCACTGGAGTTTACTAAACCTGTCACACCTTTTACCATTCCGAGTAGGGGAATGATAGTAGAGATTACAACAGTGAGATTTCGAGAAACCTTAGTAAGTAAACAAATAGCATGCAACAGATATCGTAAGCATATGCAAACAAACTTAACAATGAATGCATGGACATGGGACTTTACTTATGCATTTGACCTTTCAAAAGACATCGTGTGTAACAGCCCACTAGAAATTTATTGGTGAAATTTCTATTGACTTTAGGAACCTCGTGAAAACTCCATAAGTTTTCACGAATCAACCAATCGCGCAGGTTTTTTTAGTCTATCAATATAGTCAGTGTTATCACTCACTATGATGTTAGAAATATGAGTTGAATTATTTGAGATAGTTAGAAGTGCCATAATGCGTTATGGTCTACGCCATAAGACTCAGTTGATTATTTAGGATTTTATGGCGTAATAACCCATTTCATAATTTTAGACAAAACGCCTATTCAAAAACTATGATTTTATTTTTAGGGGTACTTCAAAGTTGAATTTCGGTAAACGATTTTCACTATAGATTAACATGAGTCTAAGTTTCTTATTTGCATGTTAGGATGTTATTTTGAAGATATTTATTATTATTTCCAAAGATATGATTTTTCTATGCAAGAGGATTTTGGTTAGGCCTANGACCAATCGCGCAGGTTTTTTTAGTCTATCAATATAGTCAGTGTTATCACTCACTATGATGTTAGAAATATGAGTTGAATTATTTGAGATAGTTAGAAGTGCCAGAATGCGTTATGGTCTACGCCATAAGACTCAGTTGATTATTTAGGATTTTATGGCGTAATAACCCATTTCATAATTTTAGACAAAACGCCTATTCAAAAACTATGATTTTATTTTTAGGGGTACTTCAAAGTTGAATTTCGGTAAACGATTTTCACTATAGATTAATATGAATATTTAGGATTTTTCAGTAATAAGTTTATTATATACTTTTTTGCAGTGAATAGTAACCTAGATAAGCACACCAAGTGCAGTGTTTTCAAAATCACAGTGTGGAATGTCCAAATTAGGTTAGAGAAGTTTTATTTGGACACTTGGCAAGATCTTAACCACACTTAGTGAATAGTATTAGACACTTGGCACAAAGAGGAACCATGAGTTGGATTATGAATGAATCAAAGTGCGAGATCATGCCACCTAAGTGAAAGCCTATTCTTTTTCATCTGATCAACCAATTTTGTGCCAGATCAAATAGGGTTTCAACCCTAGTGAAACCCTAAATGGTTGGAATCCAATTGAAACCCCAAAAGCTTGGTTGAAACCGAAACCCTAAACGGTTTTCCCAAACCCTAAAGTTGGCCTTCAAACCCTTTTTAATCCAATTTCTAGCATTGTGTTTAATCACTTGATTAAGTCACTTCTACATGCTATTAATTTCTCAAATTCTTGTTATGATATCATTATCTAACCTTTTAAATCTTGAAAATTTGATTGGGCCAAGAAAAATTAGATTTGAACTTCATAGCATCTCAAACCCTAACCAAACCCCCTTTAAACCCCAAATTAAAGCCCACTTGGTTGAGGCCCACCATAACCCACGAATTTGGCCACCTTGGCAAAGCTTCTTGAAGAAGTTTTTTCCCCCCATATGTCAGGCCATCCTCTGCCCTTGGCTGCCCCAAATAGTTCCTTGATGTGAGGGATTGAGCCACCTCATCACACCCCTTCTAGAAGGCAACAGCAACAGCCCACTCCCCTTCCACTTTATGTCACATAGCCACCTCCAATCAAGATTCTTTCAAGCCCATACCCCATCCTTCAGAAGGCTAGAGGCGTGCAAGGTACCCTTTCTTTCATTTTCATCACTTTTCACCTCGTTCTTAGAGAGAAACTCAAAAGCGCTCTCTCGAGCAGATTTCAGGGTCATTTTACGTGGCGATTTTTGACCTTTTTTAAGTATTTTTGCACGATGACTCCTTCATAAAATTTGTTCTTCTTTGAGTTTATTTTCTGTGGATATCATATTTGTCTCATTCCATGCTCATTTGATTGGTAAAAAGTATCTTTAACCATGGCAAGGTCATTTTAGGCATGAAACTGGAGAGTAAGTTATGTTTTGGAGTTTTTGACCAAGCTAATGGACATATCTTGGTCTGAAAAGTTTATTGAGTGTTGTTAGCATGTATTTATGAATGTTCATTGAGGTTTTATTATATGAATAAAGCTTTTGATGATATATTTTCTTAGATCTAGAAACTTGAAAACTGGAAGTGGAAAAATAGTTTCTGTTTTGGGAAAGTTTGAATATTTCTGTGGCTTAATCTTATTCCAAAGGCTTTGATATTTTTATTTGATGAGTCTAAGTTTCTTATTTGCATGTTAGGATGTTATTTTGAAGATATTTATTATTATTTCCAAAGATATGATTTTTCTATGCAAGAGGATTTTGGTTAGGCCTAAGATTTGATGTTGTTGAGTTAGATCCATGTTTTATTGAGTTTTAGCCATGTGATTTTAAAGTTTGATGGTTGGATCTTCTTTCGAACACATTATTAAACCATGTGATGTTTTAGTTTGAAGATCACATGTCTTTAAGTCATGGACCAAGAGATTTATCTAAGTTAGTTGAGAGAAAAGTTTCTATTTTTGGACTAAGTGTAAAACCAAAATTTTCAAGTGTTGTTTTGTGATTTTTAATGGCTTTTGTTTGATGATTTAAAGCATGGTTTATCTTAGAATGATTTTATGAATATGTTAGAAGTAAGATTTGATTTTTTTTTTTTTTTTAATTCTTGGAGATGTTTTTATTAAGATTGAAATTTGTGATTTAAGTGTTTACTTTTGTTAAGAAGTTTGGATCTTTTTACAAAAAGTTTGGTGTTGATGATTAGCTTTTTCCTAATGGACATTTTAAGTGTGTTTTAAACTTAGGATGAAAAGATATTTGTTGCAAAAATTTGGTTTGATCATAAGTTTTTAAAGTTTGAAGGAATTGCAACAAATCAATGGTAATATAGACCATTTAAGTTATGGACCTATAGAGTTTTAATAGTTGTGTTTGGTTTTAAATTTTTCTGAGTTGATATTTGAGTTTAGTACAATATTTACATAAGGAATGTAAATTTTGGTAATTTTTAGAATTAGGATGTGAAATCCTTAAGTTAGGGGTAAAATGGTCATTCTCCCACATGTAGATGGTAAAATGGTAATTTTACTCTAAGTTGTCTCTTTTCACATATCTAATTGTTAGTAATTAAATTTTTAACTTTTAGAATACCCTCTTACAGTTCCTTGTGCTTAGCGCTTTTTTCTCATAGAACGCGACGATCGAGGTAAGTTAGCTCTTAACTTACTATCAATTTACTATGTATGTGTGATGGGTAAGGAAACTATAGTTTATGTTTTTATGTTGTTATATATGCCATGTCATACTATGTCATTACATGTTTATCTGTTATACGAATTATTCTGTCATAAAATACTTATTTGTTACATAATATATTCAGTCACATGTTACTATCTGTTACAAGTATGTCACATTATGTATGCCATCTGTTACATGTATGTCATGTCACGTAATATTTACTGTCACATGTTATGCCATGTTACGAAATATCTACTGTCCATATTATGCCATGTTACGAAATATTGTCTGTTATATGTTATGCCATGTTACAAAATATTATCTGTTACACGTATGACATGTTATGAAATATTTTCTATTACACTCATGTCTCAAAGTATGTCATGTCAGTCATTTTACTTTTATGTCACGTTACGCTACATCAGGACTTCTGTTTTTTCGTATTCATGTCATCCTGTCTCGACAGTCTTGTTAAGTTATTCATATCAATCACGACCCTAAGCACTAGGATGGAGTAATATCCTAGTGGAACTCCTTTGTTCACATTGGAGTGTTTAAATAGGTGTGAAATTTTCTGGGTTAACGAAGTACAGTCAACAAATTACGAATGGGGCCTAACTAGTTGGTCACCAGAGCGCACCAGGCACTAACACCGATGGAGCCATACTTTATTTTTACGCGTGTCCACATCAAGTGTTGCACGAACAATTCATGGGACCACAACAACTATAGAGCATGAAGTATGGGGTCATAACAACTGTGGAGCATACACTATGTGAGACACAGCAATTGTGATACGTAGAATACGTGGGGCCATAAAAATTGTGGAGTATGTATTAACACAATCACAACTGGTATAGATACCTGTGTTGTGATGCGGTAATCGGTAAGGACACATGGCTCAAGGGGACCCGTATAGCACCCGTATGGTCACTTAATTAATTAAGTCTATTGAATACGATTTCAAGTTCATGTATTTCACGTTCAAGTCATGTTTCACGTTATGTTATGTTCAAGTTTACGTTCATGTCAAGTTTCAAGTTTATGTCACATTCATGCTATGTTTCAAGTTCACGTTCATATCAAATGATGTTCGCGTTCATGTTATGTTCAAGTTTACGTTCATGTTATGTCATGTTCACGTTCACGTTATGTTTCAAGTTCACATTTATGTTATGTTATGCTCAGGTTCACGTTATTTTCAATTCATGTTCAAATTATGTATGTTCACGTTCATACTATGTTTCAAGTCCATGTTATGTTTCAAGTTCACGTTTATGCTATGTTGCTAATCCATGTTATGTTTTAAGTTTATGTACATGTTATGTCACATCAAGCTAAGTTTCAATTTTAGTTCAAGTTATGTCAGCTCATGCCATGTTCTGTCAAGTCACGTTATGCTTATTATTTTAGTCATGTTATGTCAAGTTATACTATGTTACTATTGACTTTGATTATGCATTCATACTTTTACTGCCATGCATGCATTATTAACCTGTGTGGAAATTTCCTATTAACTTGCTGAGATTTGTGATCAAATCTCACCATGGTTGTCTCAACTACCATTCCTCCTGAATGGTAGGCGTTGTGTCAGGATCAGAACAGGGAGCAGACACTGGCAGACTGGAGGAGGTTGACTAGACGCCGTAGACACAACGCGGAGTTTGCAGCCTCTATAGTTAGGTCTTTGGATAGTATTCCGGCATTGTTAGTCGAGTTACGCGAGTTACTCAATGAACTTACCCGATAGTGTATTCTGGTATTGTAATTATGGAGTCAGGTGTCCGTTGTTTTGATATTACAGTCTTCTGAGAACCATATTGTAATCATAGATGTTTATTTTGTTAAGTATGCATGGATTATGTTTTAACTATTTGGGATATTATAAGTTTGGTGCAGAGTATTGCTCAAGAAAAAAAATTTATCAGCTGCAAATATTGCATAATGATAGATGCATGTTAGGAACATTGCATCTTATATGTCATGAACGGGGGTAAATAACCTTGTGTTGCATGTCCAAATGTCCATTCGATCCCAAGCGGAATCTGGCGGCATCACATCATGCACATCATAACTTTCATAATCTTTTTTCTTTTATAAAACATTTTTTTGTCATTTTCATACTTCTTCATTAACATACTTGTGAGCTTGGTTCCTGTTCATGTATCATAGCATAACTTTGAGCTCGAGGTCTTTCTTGACTTTTACATAGATATGGATACCTCACGGCTCCCTATATGCACTGTATGTTCCCCGCTAGTTACCGCATCAACCATTGGCCACTTTGACAAATGAGACTACGTCTTACTTTTAATCTTTCATATTATAGCGATTCGCTTTTCGCCTTCACCGTAGGGCACCCACTAGTTTTAGGTGCAACCCCACTCTGGTATCCTTTTCTTTTAGGAACCATTCGAGGTCCGTCGACTGTACTTCGTCGATCTAGGGGTTACCACTCCATTTTAGTCACTCTTGAGTGGACAGGGGAGTTCCACTAGGACATTTCCCTATCCTAGCCTTTGGGATCTTGACAAGACTTTTAAAAAAAAAAGACTCTTCATTTTAAAAGATTTTCACAATCCTAATGCATGTGACCTGAACTGTGGAAACTTAAAACTTTCATGAGATATAAGCAAATACCAAAAGCTTCATCATAGACATATGACATACAAACATGCAAATGCTTGTACATTTTGTGTTA
>QEOT01001386.1:3036-22066 GCA_003123785.1 Pterocarya stenoptera
TAAATTTGACAAACAGTAGAGCGTTAGGAATCCCTTGCACAAATCCGGTATTTTAATTATTCTTGATTCATTGGATAACTCAATTGGAAACTCAATTCCCAAAATTTCCAATCGGAAGATATAGATTTATAAACCAAGATTAAACCAAATGTAACCCTATGAAGAATCATTCACCACTTTTAAAAACGTAAATTATTATCACTATTGAGAAAATCCAACGACGACAATATACTCAAGAAGCGATATTGCAGCAAAGAATTAAATCAATATAGATAAATAATTGATCCAAACATAATCAAAGAACTAATCCATTCAATAGAAAAAGCATGACTGAATCCATAAACAGAATAAATTCTATGATTATTCGGAGAAGAGAACATCAATGATGAATTGAGAATGATAAAACAAAAGAGTTTTAGAAATTGAAAATCAAATACATAAATAAAAAATAAATTACAAATACCATCAAATGTGCAAGTTCATCCCTAGCCCTACTTGAGAATTTAGTTACACATAAATATAATGGACAACAAAAATCTCAAGAGAAAGGTAAAGCAAACGGTAGACATGATAATTAAATTCCTCCCTTCCTCTTTTCCTTCCTTTCAGCCTCCTAATGATATCCTTATATAGGGTAGGAAAGAAAGCCTAATATCTTCATGATTCCTGCCTAGAAAAATCGCCTAAATCTTAAAACTTATCTTGGCAGTCACGTACGCACTTTAAAAATTTGAATTTGGAAATTTGTATTAGAGACAAAGTCGTAGCCCTTTAAGTTAGCTTTCCAACGCATCTAGAATTGAATCAATCCGATATGTGAGTAGAAAGTTACATTTGAAGTACTAAATGATATCCAGATAGTCTCCTATAGCATGTTGGACTCTGACTATTTCTCTTGATCCGAATTACTCTTAAACCCCATCATTATCCTTATTTGAAGAGTCCTACTCTCATTAAAAGTTCTTAGGTTGTTCCAACTCTTGCCCATTTAAAAGTCCTTTGAATTTGACTGGGTTTTGACTTACTCTTTTATAGTCTCTGAAATTAAACATAAAAATCTGTTTAGGAGTATCTTAAAATAAATAGAAACGCAATTAAGAATACACATTAATTCCTATAATTTCTATTCATATTTTAGCATTATAGTCCAATAATAGGGTATTTAGAGTGTACTTTCATACACTCATCATATTTCATGTTCAAGTCATATTTCACGTTATGTTATGTTCAAGTTTACATTCATGTCAAGTTTCAAGTTTATGTCATGTTCAAGATATACGCAATCATGATAGCCCCATGAGATAAGAATACGCAATCATGATAACCCCATGAGATAAAAATACGCAATCATGGTAACCCCATGAGATAAGATTACGCAATCATTGTAACCCCATGAGATAAGACTACTCTATCATGGTGACCCCATGAGACAAGAATATGTTTCAAGTTCACGTTCATGTCAGGTTATGTTCATGTTCATGTTATGTTCAAGTTCACGTTCATGTTATGTCATATTCACATTCATGTTATGTTCAAGTTCACGTTCATGTTATGCCATGTTCACGTTCACGTCATGTTTCAAGTTAACGTTTATGTTATGTTATGCTCAGATTCATGTTATTTTCAAATTCATGTTCAAATTATGTATGTTCATGTTCATACTATGTTTCAAGTCTATGTTATGTTTCAAGGTCACATTCATGCTATTTTGCTAGTCTATGTTATGTTTTAAGTTTACGTACACGTTATGTCACGTCAAGCTAAGTTTCAGTTTCAGTTCAAGTTATGTTAACTCATGCAATGTTTTGTCAAGTCAAGTTATGCTTATTATTTCATGTCATGTTCTGTCAAGTTATGCTATGTTACTATTGACTTTGATTATGCATTCATGCTTTTACTGCCATGCATGCATCATTAACCTGTGTGGAAGTTTCCTGTTAACTTGCTGAGCTTTGTAATCAAATCTCACCGTGGTAGTCCCAACTACCATTCCCCTCAAATGGTAGGCAATGTGTCAGGATCAGAGCATGGAGCAGACACTGGCAGACTGGAGGAGGTTGACTAGACGCCGTAGACACAACGCGGAGTTTGCAGCCTCTATAGTTAGATCTTTGGATAGTATTCCGGCATCGTTAGTCGAGTTATGCGAGTTACTCAACGAACTTGCCTGATAGTGTATTTTGGCAATATAATTATGGAGTCAGGTGTCCGTTGTCTTGAGATTACGGTCTTCTGAGAACCGTACTGTAATTGTGGATGTTTATTCTCTTAGATATGCATGGATTATGTTTTAACTATTTGGGATATTATAAGTTTGGTGCATAGTATTGCTCAAGAAAAAAATTTATTTGCTGTGAATATTGCATAATGCTAAATGCATGTTAGAAACATTGCATATTATATGTCATGAACGGGGGCATGTAACTTTGTGTTGCATGTCCCCGACGCTTGAGATGTCTGTTCGATCCCAAGTGAAATCTGGGGGCGTCACACCTATACTGCCCAAGTTGTAGCTAAAGAGTTTTTGAAGCATGTTTTTAAACTTCACGGGTTCCTTAAGTTTGTGGTGTCGGATAGGGACCCAATTTTTTGAGTTAATTTTGGAAGGCTCTATTTCGTTCTCAAGGCTCATCGCTAGACCTCAACTCTGCTTACCATCCCTAAACGAACAGCCAAACATAAGCTCTAAATAAGTATATTGAGGGTTATCAGGGGTGTTTTGTTGGCGTGACGCCCAATGTGTGGTCATAATGGCTCACTATGGCTGAGTGGTGGTATAATACTACCTACTACATGGCTACTAAGATGACTCCCTTTGAAGCTCTCTACAACTCCCCACCCTCCTTTCATACATCTTTGATAAAATTTATAAGGAGGCAGCAGACTAGTTACTAAGCAACAGAGATCAATTCATCAATTCATTAAGGCACAATTTAACTGAGGCTCAAAACCAAATGAAATACTATGCTAATAAATAGAGTAGCTGGGAGATATTATGGAGGCTTCAAACCCTTTACCCACACCTTGTGGCAAGGTGCCTTGAAGGGAGGGAGTTTGTTAGGGATCCCGCAACGAGAGTAAATCCTAGAAGTGAAGATGAAGGATGAGAAGAGGAAAGTGAGAACTGGAGATGAGATCCTACAAGCTGAAGTGAAATGGAAGTCCTGAACTGGAAATGGTGTCATTGCTAGATTGAGACATCATTTTGAAGTTAAATAAAATGGAGCGTTTGGGTTACTGCTTATGGGGTGTAATATGCAGCGTTTTAATTAGTAGTTGAGGTATGTAGTCTTGTATTGTAACACACAACATTTTGGGACTAAAATCACCAAAACGGTGCATTTATGTTACAGTTATTTTCATTTCAATCTTTCAGGTCAATTTTATTATTTTAGGAGGCTAGTTACAAAGTCTATAGTGTTTTGCATATATGGGGAAGACATGAGCAAAAAAAAGGAATCATCTAGAAATTGTTCAATTGTCTAAATGTATGGAGGTTTAGGAATTTCCTTGAACAACCCTATTATTAATACAAACTTGCGATTCTCTTAATCCTTTTTAAAAACACTTGTCGTCCACTCTCATTACACATCTTAGTGATTACAGTTTACAACTCAAGTCCCACATTCAATTACATCAACACATTCAAGAATTGAAACCTAACACAATTGAAGCATACAAGTAAAAAATAAATTTTGAAGCCTTTGGGCCCCCCAGGGGGGGGATTCGTCTATGTCTGAAACCATATTATATTAAAATTTATTTCAAGATTAAGTTGGTGAAAATGACAAAGGGCGATGCTTACAACTATTTTACGATTAACTTAATTATGCCACTTCATTAAAGATAATTTTAATTTTACATAACTACTTTTAAATAAAATTGAGTTTGTAAAATAATTATAAATTTATCATTTTCTATGTTTTTAATATTCAATTTCACGTCAAGTAGTTTTAATAGACGAGATTTAAGGTTCGGGATCCAAGCAATGCATTAGCTCAAGTGGTCTTCATGCATGAGATGGTGGAAACTTTAGAGTGCGCAAGCGTAAGCATCATGTAATCGTGAAAAAGAGTGGGGTTCACTATTTAAAAATTAGTTTGTTTCTTCATATAGGTCCTGTATTTACTCACTTTTTTCAAAGGGATTGTTAGGCGCTTGCACACTCCATGACTGCAAATATCATTTCTTTTCTGAAAAACACGAGATGGACCATAACAAAATGAAATGATCGATTAGATTGTGACCATAAGCAAATAACTACTATATCTCCTTTAGATTTCCATGTTTATGGTATCAACCTTTATAAATTAAGTAACGTTGCTTCCTGTATAACTTGTGTAGTTAACTTCAAGAATTTTGAGCATCAATGCTCAATGAAAATGTAAAAAAATAATGTAGTACATTCAAACATGTTAGTTTAAGAATTTTTTTTTTTTTTTGATGTCGGGGAACCTCTCCAAGTGAGGGCCCTTCGGACCAGCCCTTGCAGAGTAAACCTCAGTCCCATGCACCACACCTTAAGTTTTCCTACACGGAACTGGTTAAATCGTTGGCTTTTTACTAGGAGTGTGGCCCATAGAGATTGTTTGCACCCAAGGGATTTGAACCTTGGACCTGGAGTTTAAGAATAATATTTGAGGATCCCAAGCAGAAATTCTTCACTCGAATTCTAGTATGTTATTCATGTTAGACTTGGGACCTCTTTAAAAGAGAAAAAAGAGAAGTAGAAGAGACCTATCTCTCCAATTAAAATGCCTCCCAAGTACAGAAGGTGTGCAGTTGTGTCTAGGGAGAGTCCCAACGTCGATTTCATAGGGACTATGGTAATCAAAGAACTTAATCCCACCGCTAATAATATAAGGATGCTTTTGTTTTCCAGAAAAGAATAAGAATCAAATATAGGATTATAGGATGTAAGGGTTTGAACCAATGTAAAAACAAAAACTTAGAAAAAGGTATTTTTATGCAGGGAAATGATTTATCTTAACAGAAAACTATTTTACTAGTTTAAACTGCTCATTCAGATCCCTAAGAAAGTGTAGATTTCGGATTGGCAATGATGTATGCAAAATCAAGCTAAACGCAAAATTTGTTAACTAAGAAGCAATTAAACAAACTCCTAAGCGATGGACTCCTTGTTCTTGGGCTGGTTTCGAAATAGATTCTAACTCCCCCAATTACTTCAAACACCGTTTCGGTCGAGAAGCAAATGCTCAGATGATTTGTAAATTTCATGCAATACTCACATCATGCTAAAGCCTCTACTAATTTAATAAACAATCTATTTGAAATGGACTCTATCAAAATGGGTTTTCTGTATAATCTAAGCATTCATTGTGCCTTTGCGTCAACAATGAATTAGAAATCAACTCAAAAATGTATTCATTCATAGTGGTACCAGGCACCATATTCATACAACAACGCCCTAGAATCCTTTAAAGAGGACCCAGTTGATGTTAGTTAATTGTTCTTCGTCAACCTAGGGGTTACCATTCCATTTTTACTCACTCCAGAGTGGATAGAGGAGTTCCACTAGGATATTTCCCCATCCTAACCTTTGGAGTCGTGACAAAACATTTCCATGCTATGTTTATAACAAAAATGTAGTTCATGACATGTGCTTATTTGATAACATGTAGTATACTTGATGCAAAAATGATATTTTCATAAGGCATGCTAAAATGGTGCAAACTTCATATGTCATATAAGCAATTTACCAAATACTCAATGTATGATATAACATTTCATGCTAAAATGACATTTATAATATGAATGTGGCATTTAAGCAATAATCATAAATAAATTATCTAAGAGTAAGTTGGAAACTATCTTACAAACTTCTCGAATGCATAGAAAATTTGTGGGGCTATAATAAAAGTTATTCTGAGTTAGGAATTGCATAACTAAGGAAGATGTTCATAATCAAAAGGATTTATGAAATTGCCGCTACAATTTCCCAAAATTGCCACTAAGTCCCCAAATTTTTACAATTTGCAATTTGACACCAAAATTCAAAAAAATTATTTGAAAACTAAAACAACTACTATTTCAAAACCATCCCACCCTTGGCATGCAATCTGGTGACCATTCTTGTGATTTCTTTGCATGCATGTGTGATCAAATTCCATTAAATATAAAACCATAAAGCTGATCTTAAAACATGTTTGTAACTTAAATACATGTCATACAAGTTCATCCCAACACTTGTGCTTTGAATAACACCTAATTAATCAAAATCCTTCAAACCCTGTATATGCATGATGTTTCTAGCCTCTTCTTGTCAAAGCAAGTTTAAAAACCTAAGTGAATCATGCATTTAAATCCTTAACATGATGGTAATTTGTTTTCAAAGGTTCATAAGGCCATCCTTGGGATAATAAAGCATAATATGCCAAGATCAATCTCATACAAGTGCAAACTAAATACTTAGATGATCAACACAAGATATTGGTTGATAAACCTATCATGACATGTTGTTTCTCTAAAATTTAAAATTCCAATCAATCATCCAAGAGTTAACTACACTTAAGGTAACATATCAAAACATGTCATGACTAAAATTTCATATCAAAATAATATATACATGTAAAACTCCAAATCTGACCGAAAAGCAACACTCTGAATGAAACCTTTTATAACTCAATCCAATACTCATTCTCATGCCATAAATCAAAGCCTATCATGTCAATCTAACACCCAAAAATAGATAAGGCAATATTACATATAAAATTCATGGCCCTTGAGCTCTCAAAACTCTACTCACTTCAAGAACCTCACTCAAGCTACTCGGTTTCAACCCTTCTTCACACTTTGAATGGTTTGCTCTCACGAACACCAAAGGAAACCTAGAGAGAGTTGTGTAAAGAATCGAGGGGTGAAGGGAGGTATTTTTAGGACTCCATGGGAGGGTGAGGGGCATAACTTGGCCGAAGGGTGTAGGAGTTGATTGGTGGAGGTGGGTGGTGGAGTGTTGAGTGTAAAAATCCAATTGTGTCATGGCTTAGTTAGCTGAGTAGTGAAATAAATCTTCATGATTAAACCTTGTTCAAGTGTTAGAAGAAGACCATAGGTGTAGTGGTATACATTGGTGCAAAAAACGAAACAAAAAAAAATACACAAAGAGGCAAGGCCATAGCCGACGGTTTTGATCTCCAAAACTATCCAGATTTGCTACCTTTCTTGTCCTTATTTCTCGATCTAACTTAAAGGAATTATTACAACCATTCGAAAGCTTGTCTAGCTGAGGAAAAGGGGCATGAGTGGCTGCCAAGTGATCATGTTTGAGCAGAAAATGAAAGAGATGAAGTGGGTGGTGGTTTAGCGAAGTGGTTCAAGTATGCCTCTCTTTGTGCAATTCAGTTTTGTTGCCTTAGGGAGGTAATTGGACAAGCTCTCACTTGAGTGTTTTGAAGCATTCCTAGGGACAAAATGAAAAAGGTGGTGGCATGAAGAGGTGAGGCAAATAAGTGCAAAAATTCCTTGAAAAGGAGGTGAAATTGGTTTAGTCAAGACCTCAAGTTCCTAGGTGAATAGTTGGTGTTTTGGTTTTGTTTCTTGGATCTGTTTTGTACACTTTCTAGGTTTGATCCTTAGGTGAGATCATGAGTATTAAATGGGTAGAAATCCTCTTGAAAATTGGTTGAAGATGCGTTGGTTTTGGGTGGTTTGATGAAGGGTCACTCGGTTTGCTTCAAGTAAGCTGATTGGTGGTTTAGTTGGCATTGACATGCCTTTGGTTCATGAGACATGGGTTGTATTAGTTCTAACCTTCAAGGGTTGCCTAAGAGTGATGCAAAACAATTGTAAAAGACAAGAATTTCTGACCTTAAATCATGAAAAAAACAGGGTTGAAAGGGAGCCATATGGGCATGTGGTTGAGGCTTGGGTAAGATGAAAACTATTGGTATGATGATGGGTTCCATTTGGAAGAGTGAAATGAAATACAAGGCTTGGGCTTCAAGGGTTGGGCCTAATTGGGCCAACTATTTCATCCTTTATGTGTGGGCTTAGAAGTGAATCTTTTTATGGCCCTTATGTCCAAATTTTTTGGGACTTTCCCTGGCCTAAAAGTCCACTAGGTTGGGTCTCAACTTTAGGTCTTTCTTTGAATGGGCCAATAACCTTGATTCTTATTAGGTTGGGCCTAATAACCTTATGCTTACTATGTTGGGCCTAATTTCTTATGTCCAATAAGTTAGGCCCTTAGTCTTGTGTCTAACAAGTTGGGCTTAAGTCTAGGTATCTCTCCTTAGCTCTCATACCCAAAAAGATTGGGCCCTTATACAACAAATCTCTTTGGCCTTCACAAATCCAACTAGCCTTTAACCCAAATGACTAGCCCACTAAGGGAAAACCTCAAGTATGTCATGTGTTATTCCCTTATTGGACTCTTGGCTTCTTATCCTTAAAATCAATAAGGCACTAAAATCTAAATATGCTAACTAAGTTGACAATCTAAACTTCTTTGCCAACTCAAACTCCCAAAATTTGATCTTTTCCTAAAATAATCCAACTTCTAATTAGCTAGGTTTATGTAACCATTACAATGGCCAAGACCTAAGGACCTTTTTAGGTAGGGTGTTACATAATGCTGCTGTTTTTGTCAACTTGAATGGTGGAAATGTTGAATCAAATTCTTAGTCTGACACACGTAACCCTTTGTGTCTCAGGACAAAATGCATGGCTCATAATAGCCCGACAAGAAACCCAGTTGAAGGGGATAATCAAGAGGAGCAACACCCTTCCTTGGATGTAGGACACGTAGTGACGGAGGCTATCCATCAACTTGCAGAAATGATTAAACTTCAACAAGAACTATTCCAAAGTCAGCAACAAAATTTGTTGACAAGATAGTTAGGAAACATTGTTCCTCGGATCAGGGAATGATCCAGACCAGAGCTAGGAAGTCGATTCTCTTCATAATCATTTATACGACAAAAGGCACTGGAATTCGAGTCTCTGGTGTAAGGGAGTATGATGGTCGAACAGTACGCTATCTGATTTGTGGAACTCGAAGTATTTGCGCCTTATTTGACTACCACAAAGAATATGCAAGCACTAAAGTTTCAAGGTGGTTTACAACCAAGGATCCGCCTCATGGTGACCAGTCTTCAAATCAAAGATTTTCAGGAAATGGTTAACACAACAATTATTGCAGAAGCCATGTATGGATGCTTAGCTACCCCTGCCAGCTTAAAAGAAAGCGACCTAGCCCATATGCTGCCGATGGAAGCTCAAATAACAAGAGCGTGATAACTGGAATGGGCAAGGGAAAGGACGCCCTGATTGGGGAGCAAATGCCAATTTTGCTACTTGTGTATAAAAAGTGTGGTAGGGAGCATGGAGGCGAATGCAGACGTGCTAGTGGGACTTATTTCGGGTGTGGCCAACTAGGTCATCCAATCAAGGACTGCCCCTCTAAGTCTAGGAGCAATAAAGCTGCCGTTGGCAGGAGTCAGATGCCGATCACATACCCCATACGTGGAATGTGCGGTAGAAAACATGGGGGCGAGTGCAGGCTCACTTCAGGGGCCTATTTCAACTGTGGTCAGCTAGGCCATATGGAAATGGACTATCCCAATAAAGCTCAGGGAAGTGACGTTCCCCCCAACAATGATAGCAAACCAAAACGGAGGCACCAAGTACCCATTAGAGTGCACTTTATCACTCCGGAAAGGTTTGACGCTGACGTCCCAAGAACAAAACCAGCTGATGTCATCCCTGGTATTTGTCTAGACCTTTGTACCTTTGAGTTTAGCTAAAATTAGTTTAACTACGGTTCATAGTAGTACTGTTGCTATATTAACGTTAGGCAATGCCAAGCCATCAAGGTTTGTAACTTGTATAATCTTGGTTGAAAGCGTGTCACTATTTTAGTGACTGGGGCTTCATGCTTGTGTTAAGTTCATTAGCCGAATTGTTAGCTAGGAGTTAAGAGCATCAATTCACATTAGGAATACTATTTTTTACTACCGATATACATATAGAATAGCCTTTAGAAGTAAGAGAAGATATTTAGGGTCGATTAAATAGTGTTCTGCGTAATGGAGTTTGTTTCGATTTTGAGGATGAATAGACGGAACACATTATCCAATGTAGAGGATGCAATTAGAGTTTTGTTTAGAAGAATAGAGTAATTGGGAGGAACTTTGGCCTTAGCAGGATTTTTTTATGATAATAGTTTCCTGACCACCATCAAATGGCCTCTGGCGATGAACTGAATTAGTGGAAACACAGGCGCCATTATATTGGAGACAAATATGGGGAGAGAAAAGTCTTCATCCTGAGACTTTTTATAAATAGTAGAAACATATTGTAACACCTCGCCTAAAGACAACTTAGGATTAGATAATAGTAACTTGTGACCCTAGTTAAGTGGAAGTAATGATCCTTAAGGAAAGAACTTTTTTATCATGATGATTTGGAAAAATAGCTTCCACCATTGATTTAGTAAGTATTTTCCTTAGAATTCTAGAGTAATGTAGGTTTTGTTTTAGGAAATAAGTGCCAAAAAGCCAATAGTAGGATGACAAGTGGTATGAAGGAAACTTGCTACCTTAATGGGCTTGGAATTTAGTCCATAGCAAGCCAAGTGAATTAGCTGGATTTGAAGAAGGCCCAATGGTTGGTTATAAACCCTTAATAAGATAAAAGGGTCAAGGAAAGACCCAAGACTATAGACCTAACTTAGAAAGACCCAAAACTAAGGTCAAACTTAGTGAGCTACTGAGGCCCAAGAAAAGACCCATTTCAAGGCCCACATAAAGGTTTAAATCTTTAGAAATATGTGGCCCAATAAGATTTCAACATTTGGGAACAAAGCTTAGGCTTCTCAATTTACTATTGCAAAATGGGCATGCAAACATCAACCATTGGTTTTCTCTCTCTTAAAACCATCCCACATGCCCCTAGGTTTTGTATTCCAACCATGGTCAGATCTCTAACTTGAGTTTAGGTTTACATTTCCAAAACCCCTCATCATTTCCAAGAATAGTATCTTAAAAATCATTATTTGCCAACTTTCTTCTAGTTCTCTTCTTCATAATTTTTGATTTGCAATTTTCATCTTTTCCTCTTGTTTTGCATCACTCTTAGCAGACCCTAGAAGAGTAAAACAAACCCAACCCATGTCAATTGAAGAAAAGGCATATCAATGCCATTGAAGCTCACCAAGTGCAACCAAACCACCCCTAGAAAAAAACCCATTGAAACCATGGCTTTCAACAATTTTTTAAAGTGATTTGCTACAACTTATTCAACCCATATCGTGTCACCTAAACCTAGAAGACCCAAACCTAATGTGGAGCCAAGAGCAGCTCCCATAATCACTCCAAGTAGGAAACTATTCCACCTAGGAAGTGAAGCATGATAGTTGAAACCTCCAATAATTTTCCAAATATTTTTAAACTTAGTCCTTTTCTCACCCCATTAGCATTCCCTCTAGCTCTATAACCATTTCATAGAATCACACTCATGGCACGTTAGAATTCTACCCACACAATGATCAACACTGATGGAGACTTTGGTGATGAACCATGTACTCGTTCCGGCTGAACCATGCCCATTCAACCTTTTCTTCATTTTCTGCTCAAGATAAACCAAGTGGCAACCATTCATACCTCAATACACACATGGAAAATCTACTAAAATAGCATTTACTATTTGATCAAAACAAACCACAAAGATAGGACAAAGGATGATCAAAACTTGATAGCTTTGGAAAGCCGAAACCGCCAACCATGCACTTGATTTCTCTTGAAGAAATTATTAGATTCTTATTCCAACTCCTGAAATCATTCAACCTCTGCACCAATGACCTTCATCTAGTAATTTTACATGGGATAATCAAGTGAGTTCCTCAACTATTCACGCTGAAATCCAAGCATGCACTCCACCGTACACTTCACCAATCACACTTACCTCACTTCAACAAAACTGTGTAGCCTTCCATCCATTTGCACCTCCACCTTCTTCAATTGAACCCTATAAATAACACTCTTCATCCCTCACTTCTTCCCACACCTTCCTCAAGCATTTCCTTAGTCTTCCTGAGAGCAAAACACTTTTAGTGTGAGATAGGAGTGAAACCGTGAGGTTTGAGTGAATGCCTTGGAGGGAATTGATTCTTAAGTGTCTCAAAGAATGTGAATGAAGATTTGATGAGTAACCCTACTGTTATTGTTTTTGGATGATAATGTGAGGATTTGATTTATGGCATGAAAATGAATATTTGATTGAGTTATATTAGGTTGAATTTGAGAATGTACATTTTGGTTAAGATTTGGAGTCTTGCTAGTATGAATTGTTTTGGGATGAAACTTTAGCCTTGATATGATATTATACGTTTAGGTAATGTTTTGTTTGATTGATTTAAGGTTCACATTTGTAGAAAACAACATGTCATGATAGGTTTATAAATCAATATCTTGGGTTGGTCATCTAAGCATGTTTCAGCTTCCACTTGTGTGAGGTTATCTTGTGATTTCTTAATTAAGTTTTCCAAAGCATGAGTGATAAACATTTGGAAACATGTTATCATCAAGATAAGAGTTAGATTACATGATTTATTTGGGCTTTAAGAGTTCATATGTTGAAGAGAATTAGATACATTAAGCATATACTTGGTTTGAAGGTTTTGTGATGTTTTGATGTTGATCAATGCATAATATTGATAATAACTCATGTGACCTGAATCAAAGTTGTTAATATGTCCTTAGGATCAGATCCATTATTTTTTACTTGATAAATTTCGGTCACACATCCATTCATGGAGATTATAGGCTTGAAATCACATATGGTGTAAATCAAGTCAAAATGCATGCCCCAGGTTGGATGAAATTAGTATAATAGATGCTTACCTCCTATAACTCTAAGATCATATATAGATTTAGAACATGGAAAATATAATGTTTGTGCAATTTGGTGAAATTTAGGGCCAATTCGTCAATAGTGAAAGTTTTGGGCCAAAATGTCAATTTCAAAAAATTAAGGGGCAGATTTTCAAATACTAATTTTTTATCCTAGTAGTAATTTAGCTTCTAACATACTCTTGGATAATTTGTTTATGATTCTTATATAAACACCACATTCATGTTATAAATGTCATTTTGATCATGAATTGACATATAAAACATCAATGAGCATTGGCTACTAGCATACATGGCATGTGTTATGTTACTATTTCACAAACATGAAAGAATATTATTTTTGGCATGTTGCATAAAAATGTCATTTTTGCATAAAGCTTGCTACATGTTACAAAATAAACACTCATGAAATATTTTTTCTTAAAGCATAGCATGCAAATGTTTATCACAACCCAAAGCTAGGATGGGGGGGAATATCTTAGTTGAACCCCTCTGTCCACTCTAAAGTGAATAAAAATGGAGTGGTAACCTTTGGGTTGACAAAGAACCATCAACAGGCTTCGAATGGATTCTTTTTAAAGAATGCTTGAGTGATGTCATAGATGGCACCTAATGCTGGTGGGTGCATATGTTATAATGATAAAATGTTTGATATCAATGCATTGAGAAATGAGTCTACAGACAATGTAGTTTCAACATGAGTCTATAGACAATGCAGTGTAAATGGGAAACTATGATAATAATACCGTATGTTATGTTATAATAGCTCTAATAATAAGAAGTACATTCTTAAGAAAATGCTCTTTGTAAGAAAATATGTATCAAAGCTCTTTTTGAAAGATGTTGAGGATCTAGGTTGAATGGCAAATACATTTTTTTCTGTATATCATGCATACATCTCATGTTTATCATTAATCATGTATATCTTAACTTTGTGCATGATGATTGTTTAACTTACTATGGTTTCAAGGAATCTCATTGTGGTAGTCACACTATCATTCTCCAGAATGATAGAAGTTGTGTCAGGACCAACCTTTGACGAACAAGATGGTTCTAACACTCCACTTGGCTTCAGGTGATTGAGAATGAGTCTGATCACGACCGAAAAAGGGAGTTAATATGATTGTTCATAGAGATGGTCATGTTCACCTTGGAGTGTATTAGAGAGATGTTTTGAGCCACCTTATCATGAACCTTGTCTGTAATAAGGAGATTTATCTCCCAGATTTATGTTTGACTTATGCCTTGCTATTTGGACCTCTTTTAAGTAAGGCACTATCTATGGTTAAATTTTATGTTGGGATATTTTAGTCAATTTTGGCACAAAAGGTTTATGAGTCACCTTTTCTACTACGATTATTGCATACTGCTAGTTGCATACAAGAATACATTGCATAATATTTGTCATAAATGGGGTTAAGTAACCATGTTTTGCATGTCCCGACACTTCAAGTTTTTGTTTTATCCCAAGCGGAGGTTGGGGGTGCCATACATATCCTTTTGTTTAGCTTCAGAATTAGAGACAACGCACATTGGATAGAAGAACTATGTCAACCATAAAAGAAAAGCCTTGAGTTTAGATTAATGCCTGAAAACGCTCGAGGTACCACCTATGAGGAGAAACGAGTTCATTTTGGTTATGAAGAGGTAAGCTAGTCCAAGAGAGATAAGATTCCTTGAGAAAATAGAGAAAGTGGATTCAATTGTGCATGGATTAAAATCTTTTCAACTAAATTACACTTGAAGTGTTATGTATATTTTATAAGGAAAACATTTAAAGATCACCTACCTAAAGTTTTAGGCTGCGTTTGGATGTTGAGTTGAGTTAAGGTGAGTTGAGTTCTTTATGAATAGCAGTGAGTTAAGTTGGTGGACTGAGTTTTGTGAGATCTACCTAAGATGAGTTTAAATGTATTTGGATGTTAAGATAAGTTTAGATGTATTTATGAGAAGTTGAAAAATGTTGTGTGTCCCATTTGTAAAGAAGTGTTGAATTGACAAAAGTTTTGGATCCCAAGTGTAAAGAGGTTTTGAGTTATGATGAATTTAATAATTTGAGAGTTGGGTGTGTGGATATTAGACTCAGCTTAAAATTAGATTGAACTGAGTTGATCTCAACTGAGTTTGTCAACCAAACGGGACCTTAGACTCAGAGAGTATACTGGTAGAACCCAATCTACCTTGTACAAGAATCCCAGTGCTACTTGTTTTTTGATAAAAGTGGATCTTCCTTCTTTATTAAGATAGGACATACAAATATGACTTGAAACAAGCCAATTACAATCGTTAAGAGCACCTCAGAACACATACGTGTCTGACAAGGTCTAGTCTAGATGGTAAAACTCTAAGACCTAAGTCTTAGAGAAAATACCACCTCTGTACACCACAGAGGGTACACAGCCCCATACCCCGACAAAGCGGGATAGGGTACACCAAACCCCACCATCCGACAGCGCGGAGGGAGGACAAATTTTTTTGGGTTTTTATTAATCTAAAACAACCTTACACAAAGAGAAAAACAAACAAAAGCACTAGCGCGTGCACTATACAGCAGCAGATAGCATAAGCAGTGCACAAAAGGGGCTGCTGTGGCGCGTGTAGCCCACGCGCCTAGCTGGATGGAAAACCGTTGAACGATCTTGGAAGAACCAGACTCGCAGACGTCAGAAACGCTGCGTGTGGCGATGTAAGAGGGCTCTCCGGTGGCACGTGATGACCATGCACCGGAGTACTCCGGGACCTTCGACCAGTGCGTGCCGGCCACTCACCGCTTCGTTTGACGCCGTTTTCAGTGGTCTTGTAGATTAGCGGCTGGGCAATACCATGGCATGGCACGTTCAAGCCTGTGGTAGCCGGTAGGTCCTATATCGGCTATTCTCCCTTTAAAGCTCTAAAAAAATACAAAAATAAACACAAAACTAAATACAAAGAAGAGAGAGGAGGGAGGGAGGAGAGAGGGGGAAGGGAGCTGAAGCTCCCACCCCCTCTAGCTGGGTTGGAGATGTTTTTTCTAGAGAGAGGGTCTGGGTTTTCTATTCTAGAGAGAGAGATGGGATTTGTAACAAACTTGATTCCCTTTTATTCCCCAGTGCTACTTGTTGAATTGAGAAAGAGAGTGAGTTAAGGAACGACAGGATCTAAGTGGTGGAAATATCTGTGGTGCATAACTTTTTGAGCAGCAAAGAAAGTAGTCACTTTGCTTAAGCAAGGATTCAGTATCCTAGATGGTTCGCCTAGAACCTATTCAGATTAGGTAGTAGCCTTTATAAGTGTGATATTCTCCTTTTATATGGTAGTAGTTATTTTATGCACCCATGTGATGGATATAGATAGGAATGGGGTAGGCTATGAGAGGAAGGCTTTGCCTTATGAGGAGGAGTGTTATCTACCTCTTCGCCTGACCACGTGGATCGATCAAGATACTTTTAGGGTGAGGATGTAACAGGATGGAGCTAAGTCTAGTCGAGCAACTGAAGAGCATGCCATAGCCGCCAATCCTGAGCCAGAGACATTAGGATCATCGATGTCGTCTACTCATCAGGGATGACTACTCATTCAGGGTCATACGCAAAACAACGATTACGAAGAGGTCGAGTAGTATATTGAACTTGGGCATTTCAATAACATGATTTACGATTCCGACGATGACATGCTTTATAATATGCGTCAACATTTTATAATAACTCTAGTGATGGACAGTAGGCTTTGTGGGCATCATCTTCTCCGTTTGTGTGATAGTAGTTATATTATACGCATAGATTTCAAGGATAAAATCTTTTGTTAGGAGGGGAAGATGTAACAATCCGCCAGAAATTCAATGGATGAATTTTATTAGATCTTAGGAGCATTGTGAAATCCCGTAAAGATTTCACAAATCGAGCGATCACTTAGCTTTCAGTATGTCGGTATAGTCGATTTTCTACCTGCTATAGTAATAGAAGTGCCTTTTCATTTATTTGAGGTACTTAAGTATATGAGACTGAGAAATGGTTTGTGTCATTAGTCTTAGATGAATATTTAGCATTTTACGGTGCAATATACGTTTTTTATTTTCCGGATGAAAAGTGCTTAGAAATGCTTTTTCATTTATTTAGGGCACTTAGGAGTTGAATGTTGTGAATCAAATTGCACCACTAGGCTCGAATGATTATTTAGGATTTAATGGTGCAATATTTATTTTGGCCATTTTCGGAGTGAATAGTAACATCCATGATAGTGCCATTTGTTATCCATTTCAGTCAATTTTTAAATCACTATGTGGATTGTCCAAATCAGTCTAGGGGTGTTTTATTTGGACACTTGGCAAGATCTTAGCCACATTTGGTGAATAGTATATGACACTTGGCACTAAGAGGAACCATGAGAGGGAAATGTGAAGGAATGGAAAGAAAATCAACCATTATAATCATGCCACCTAAGCCAAACACTATTCCATCCAACAAAAACACTTTGTGGTAAACGAAGGAGGGTTTCAACCCCAATGAAACCCCAAACGTTTGAGATCCAATTGAAACTCTAAAGCCATTGTGGAAGCTCCAAACCCCAAATAGTTAACCGAAATCCTATTTTGTCGGTTATAACTTAAGTGATTAATCACTTGATTAAATTACTTCCACATGCTATTAACATCTCACATTCATGTCATTACACCTTATTTTCTTATTTTATATCTTGGTAAGTTCTTTGGATTAAGAAAAATTAGATTTGGGCTCGATAGAAACCAAAACCCCAAAGCAAACCCTCTTTATACCCCTAAAAGTGAAGCCATTTGAGTAAGGGTGGTGGTTATGGACACCCATCAGCTACTATTTGTGCTAACAATGGACACCATAGTACACCTAGGGTAACGGGGGAAAACTTCCTGAAGAAACTTTAGCTTGGTGACACTTTTTGATGGGCCTTAACCGATTGGGCCTCACTTTAGGGTATAAAGATGGTTCGGTTTGGGGTTTCGGTTTCTATCAAGCCCAAATCCAAACTTTCTTGACCCATTGAAATTACCAAGATACAAAAAAGAATAAAGAAGGGTATAATGACATGAATTTGAGTAGTTAATAGTATATAGAAATGATTTAATCAATAAAACCGACAAAATAGGATTTGGGGTAATGGTTTGGGGTTTGGGGAAACCTTTTAGGGTCTGGGGCTTCCAACATGGTTTTTGAGTTTCAACTGGATCTCAAACGTTTGGGGTTTCACTACGGTTGAAACTCTCTTTGATTTGCCACAAAGTGTTTGGTTGGATGGAATATTATTTGGCTTAGGTGGTGTGGCGCCCCCAACTTCCATGTACAGACACACACGGAAATCGAGACACCCGGGATGATGACAACACGGTCACGCACCCCATCGACATGTGCTGAGTGTGTGCAATGCAACACGTGTACAATAAAATACGCAGCGGAACGGTTAAGTCAAATAACTAAGTACCAGAGTTTAATACAATATCAGAGTACTGAAAATCCACATGTCAACATAATACAATTTTGTTTACAAAACAGCATCAAGTCAAATAAAATACAAATAACAAAAGCAGAAATGATCTTCAACACAAAAATAGCCATGTCCCTACTCCTCAGGCGGAGCCGCATCCTCGGGCTCAGCCTCATCAAAACCTGCATCGAAATCTACAGTTCCACAAAAATGGAACCGCAGGTAAGTAAAACCCAGAAAACTCAAAGACAATAAATATATTTAAACAACCAACGCTATGCATGCACATGATGACACAAGCGTAAAAACCCGAGAAAATACATTTCCCGAAAAACACAATTTTCTCACTCACGCCAAAAACACCATTTGGAACAAATTAACAAATCCAGGAATAATTCCTTTAATTCCAATTTTAACTGTATGCACCATGGCCTCCCCTAGGGACCATCCACATACTCTGGCTACCCATCTTCACCCCACGGGTAACGACCGTGCAAGTGATACATGAGTGATGCCCAGTTTCGCGCCCACCGCGTACATAGCCAGGCATCCTCTAACCCCCGCCAGCCCGAGGAGTCACGGAGTCGGATCGAGAGCGCTACCATCTCGTCCAAGTCCCGGGCAAAAGCCCCAGGGGACGACACTCAGTATATTCCGCTCCCGAGTGTCCAGAGGAGCTCCACCGAGATAATATCCCATCTCGGCTTGGGGGTGATACACACGCACCC